>VMDO01005025.1:0-109444 GCA_007922755.1 Pedetes capensis
CTGCACAGTGGTGAGGGGAGCCAATCAAAATTATGGTGGTTGAGGCTGGTCAAGCTGGCCGGGGGCCATCTTTGCTCACTCGATGGGAGGGGCTGTTTTGAGTGAGTGGGATGAGCCCTGGGGTCAGCTAGGGGTCAGCCCCTCAAGCTGTCATGAGGGACCCTAGCTGGAAAATATTATTTTAAAAATCCCCAACACAAAACAAAGCAGGGAACAGACAAAGGGTAAGTCCTGCTGTCAGATAAGCCTGGATTCTAAACACAAGGTATCACAAGGGGGATTGGGAGGTACAGTGTTGAGAGCAATGATAATAACAACCAACTGTGGGCATGGATTGCCTTCTTGCTAGACTACTACAGACCTCCAATTAAAGGCTTAGCACAGCAACGGCCTAACAATTTAAAGCTTTATATGAGCATGCCATATGTTCAGCAAAAATTACAAGTGGCAATGAACACTGCAATGTGGAAGAAACAAATCAGTCACTGTAACAGACTCGAATACAACATGGATGTGGCAACTATCATATTGTTGTTGTTGTTAGGTGCCGTCGAGTCGGTATCCAACTCATAGCGACCCTCTGTACAACAGGGGAAACACTATTGTCAGTGCTTCTCTGCTGTTCATAGGATTTTCAATGGCAGATTGATTTTTGGGAGGGGGTTGCCAGGTCCTTCTCCCAAGCCTACAGCTTCTGGTGTTCCCAGGCGGTCTCCCATCCAGGTACTAACCAGATCTGACCCTGCTTAGCTTCCGAGATCTGACGGGATCGGATGCCACAGGGCTACTGCTGCAGGCAACTATCATATAGGGCACTTAAAATAACTTCAAGTTGGGCTCCATGATGTACACCTGTAATCCCAGTGACGAGGGAGGCTGAGGCATGCAGCCCAGTGGTAGAGCACTTGCCTAGCATGCATGAGACTTGAGTTCAACCCTCCAGTGCTGTAAAACAAACAAATAAATAAAAATATGTTTAAGACACTCATCAAAAAAGTAGGCAGCGAGTGAGGTCAGAAACGCAACTGGAGCCAAGAAAGGGAAAGTATAAGAAAGAATCCAAGAGGCAAAAATTGTTTGATGGTTTGAGAATACCTGCAGTGAATCTGTCAGTAGAACTGACAAGCACAAGGAAAAGATCCATAAATTAAATACCTGTCAGAGAAATTATACAAACCAAAAAAAGAGAGAAAATTTAGGACAAACTCAAGATGGTGCCCAAAAGCTATGGGATTTTGTGTAATTAGAATCCCTGCAGGGTAGGAGAAAGAAAACAGAAATGGGTGAAATGTTGAAAGTGATAATGGTCATGAGTTCATGAGTTACCCAAGATTAATAACAGGAAGCAACCACAGACCCACAAAGGTTAGAGGCTATTGAGCAGGCTGCAACAGACAGACAAGTTAAACCTTTGGGTTATGGTATTCAAATTTGTGAAAATAAAATAAGAAAGCAAATCTTGAAGGTAGCAAGAAAACAGATGGAATGTTCAGAATTATAGTAGATGATTTATCATGCAAGAGAGAAGGCAGTAGAGGGTGGTGTTGATTAGAAGCCCATAAGACATACATCCGGAACATTCAAACAGCAAAAGATCAAAATCCGTAAAGGCTAAAGTCCTTGAAGTCAAAAATCTCAAAAGCCACAATCCCAATAGATTAAAATTCTGAATCTTGAAATCTTGAAGTCCCACATTCTCCAAACCACAATTCCTGTAGGCTGGAGGTGTTACTATATGAGAGAAGGAAAAATCTGATTTCTAGAAAAAGGGTTCCATGTGCTTTGGGCTGTATGTAGAAGAGTTGAATCATGAGATCTTATACTACTTCTGTCCCTTCACATAGAATATCATGCTTGCCTTCAAAAAATGCTCATCGTGAGAGAATAAAAAGAATTGGACAAGTTCATCAACCATTTGAACCAAAAATGCTTGCTGATATAGAGTCCTCTAGGTCATTATTCTTGATTATGGGCTTGGGCATGAAAGAAGATGGATGCATGTTAACTTTTAATATAGAAAAACTAGCAGATGCTTCATTTTGACTAATGGTTGGCACTTTCAAAACCGTCTCCACTCTATTTTTCTTTTTTTTTTTAAATCATGTCTCTGTTGGATCTGAAAATTCTACAACATATCCAATCCTTTATGCATTAGAGAGAGGGAAAATAAAGCACTTTATAAATGTTTATTTGAACATTTGGCATATATTTTGAATGAAAGGGAATTTCAATTAAGTCCCCAACGCATAATAAATAGACTTGAATCAATGCTTCTAAAAGTGAATTTCAAAGTATTACAGATAAAAAAAAGTTGTTTGTTTTTGTTTTGCTTGTTGTTGCATTCAGTCCAATGCATTTAGTGGGAAAATTCAAATGTATAGATTGACTACACAATACAGTAATAATGAAAACTGAAGCTTAAAAATATGTCATTTGTCTGCCTTACATTCCTTCCAGCTGATGAAAATTCAGGAGTTTGCAATGAATGATAGCCACATTTGTCTGAATAATCCAGTGAAGCTGAGTGGTTCAAAAATAATTATATGCATGGTAGGGTAAAAATATACTTACTCAGTCCTGGGAAGTAGATTGCCATGTACTCAAAACAGCAGAGAAGCATGGCACAGAAGATGTGAAATTTTAATAGGGAATGTTCATGCTTGTGTATATTGAATTATACAAAGATTTCAAAAAGAGCAGCAACATAGGCAACAGGTATGGGAATGTATTCTCTGAGCAGATTTATACACTCAGGGAAACAAGAAACAAAGCCCCAAGTTAAATAGCTATGCATTGTAACACAAAACTTTTAAATATAGTTTAAAAGTATGCAAGCCCACCAGTTTTACAGAATACCTGTGTGCAATCGCTTGTAACCTATCCCTACAATTACACTTTTTATTTCTTTTTTGGTTTTTGTTTTATTTTTATGAGACAAGACCTCCATTTGCAACCTCTGCTGGCCTCAAACTCACTATCCTCTATCCTCAGCCTCCCCAGTGCTGGGATTCCAGGCCTGCACTACCATGCTTGTAATACCCTTTTTTTATATGCCAAATTTTCTTTTTAGCTTTTAGGCTTTCTTTCAAATATATTTTATACTATTCTTAATGGTCAGCAACAATCTTTCCAAATTGCTATCATTGCTCTGTTGCTGTGTTTCATCTTTGTATGATTTCCAGTTCATTCTGGAGGAATAAATTGGGCAAAGATATATTTTGGCATTATTGTACATGTATTAAGGCAGTGACCATAGGGCAATATTCCAACAAGCAGTTACACATTTGGAACACATGAAAGAATGAGGCAAAAGATATAAGATATCTTATATCTTAAGATATAAGACCTGAAATTGAAACTACTAGAAGAAAACAGACCTAACACTTCAAGATATTGGTACAGGCAAAAATATCCTAAATAGGATTCCAAAAATACAAGAAACAGAAGCAAGGTTTGACAAATGGAATTGGTGACCACAAAGGGATCCCTCAAGAATTGAAGCAAAGTTGGTGAGTTTTCCTAACTGCTTATTCTCTACTTTTCTAGCTTTTCTAACCAAAACTGGGTATAGACTACGGCAGCCATGCTCTCTGCCTGTCTCAGGAACTTTTATTTCTCCTTGGAGAACTCTCCAGAAGCTTCCTTAAGATTTCACTCCCAGGACATCTGGCCAGACTGGTTCTTCCCAACCTCTGGGTTTCCAGGCAAGCCTCTGCCTTGGAGAAAATCTCAATGTTTTTCTGACTAGCTGAGATTTCTTATCTCTCCCTGCTCTTCCCTGCAGGACTTCTCTATCACCTTGATAACCCTAACATTTTTTCCTAATCAGATGAGGTTTTGGGGAAGGGCCCTCTCCAAAACTTTAAATCATTTCTTTGCTATTCCCTAAATGGAAAAAATAAAAATATCCTGCATGTTTAAAACAATTTTTTAATTTCCATCTGGGAGACAAGTCATATATGGAGACATCTTCCCCTCTGTTGGTTAACTTTTTAAAGGTAGGCTTTACCTAAGATGTACAAGACAAATCTTACCTTTTAATCATTCAGCTTCCACTGAATATAAATTTAAAAGAACCCTCATAAAATTAGATTAAGTACTTTTGTGTTCACAATATAAATTTTACAATGTGAGTCATACATTAAAATACAAATGTAAGCTTAAGGACTACTTAGTGTCATGACAAAAATAATGAAACTGATTAATGATATCCCATAAGCAACAATAACAAACAACAATGTTATACTAGGGCTAGGATTTGGCTCAGTTGGTAGAATGATGCTCTGCACTCTCTGAGGATCTGGGTTCGATCCCCAGCACTGAAAAAATGAGAAGGATGTGACAATGCACTCCTGAAGCAATACCAAAACAATCAACCATTGGAAACCCTATGAGGGTTGCTATGAGTCAGACCTGACTTGATGGAACCTAATGACAACAACAACAACAACAACAACAACAACAACAACAACGTTATACCTAAATAGAGAGTTATAAAACTTTGGGGAATTTTACTGCCATGTGTATTGTCTTATGTGTTCTTGTGGTTTGTGTATTACTAAATGATACCAGCTTAATTTAAATATAAGTAATTAAAGAGTGTACTCTGATTAAATATAACTATGTTATATGTCCCCCCCCCACATGTCTGTCAGTTTGCCATAATGTAGGGACTTGCATGTTGCTTTGATGCTGGAAGCTATGCCACCAGTATTACAGACACTAGCAAGGACACCATGGGTGGAAAGGTTTTAGCTGAGCTTCCAGACTAAGATAGACTAGGGAGAAGGGCATGGCTAACCCACTCTTGAAACAGTTAACCATTGAAAACCCTACGAATAGCAGAGAAACACTGTCAGATATAGTTCTGGAAAATGAATCCTCCAGGTTGAAAGGCACTCAAAAGACAACTAACTGGGAAAGAGTTGCCGCCTCAAAGTTGAGTCTCCTTTATCAACAGGAATGGAGTAAAGCCCCTGGCACCTCCATTTGCTGATGCAGCATGACTCAAAATGAGAAGGAGTAACTGTAAACATCCATTAACACTGGAACATGGAATGTACATAGTATGATGTTGGGATCCTACAGAGTACTACCATAATAGGGGCCTATCTAGCTCGTCTGGAGGACTGGTATCTATCCTCCAAGGCAAGATGGCTCCTAGTGACCTTTGTCCCACATCCGGGTCTCTCTTGGTGTCAAGTGAGCCAAGATGGCACCTGCCTGCCCAGACCCCCTGTTATCTAATTGGTTACTCCCAATCCTCACCCTGCCCCCTGATTGGCCACTAAAGAACATCCCCTAATTGGCCAGAAAGTGACATCTGATTTCACCCTTTATTTGAATGTCCCTCCTAATTGGTTGTGCCCAGCCCTTCGCACCATCGTCTGAATGGTTGACTACCATCTTGAAGCAGTTACCCAAAGACTATATAAGCAGAGCTCTCTTGCCACTCTGCATGTTCTGCCACTCCACTGCAGATGGGCCACACCATGGCCAGATCAAGAGAGAAGAATGCCTGCCATCACAGAGGCCATTCCATTGCCAGACCAAGATGGAGATCATCGGAGACCAGCAGCAGAGAAAAAGCTGACCTTTCAGAGGGCATCCAGAGGGCACATGGACTGCCACCACCCCCAGAGCTGTGGCACTTCCTCTATCCCAAAGGGTGGGCTTGAGGGCTATAAAAGCTGTAGCACTTATTTCTTTACAAGTGCTGTGTAATAAAACCTTACCTAAAGGCATCCCAAAGCCATCCTTGACTCTGTTGCCCTCACCAGTAACCCCAGTGTGGGGTCCTGATCCCAGTCAGAGAAAACCTAGCCTGGTCCTGGCCATGAGGAGGGGTGACCCACAATGTGAATCAAGGAAAAGTATAAATAATCAGGGAAATATTGAAAGATGCTGGAAATATCAAAAGAAGGGAATAAAAAGAGGGAATAAACAAATCATTATACCATAAAGAATTGGTAGATAACCAACCATTTCAAGAGGGTACATATGATCAGGAACCAATGGTACTGAAGGAAGAATTGGAAGCTGCCTTGACAGAATTGGTGAAACACAAGGCTCTAGAAATTGATGGAATACCAATTAAGCTATTTCAGTAAACAGATGCAGCACTAGAGGTGCTAACTTTTTTAAACCAAGAGATTTGGAAAACAGCTACCTGGCTAACTGACTGGAAGAGATCTATATTTGTGCCTATTCCCAAGAAACAGCACCCAACTGAATGTGAAAACTATCAAATAATATCATTAATATCACACGCAAATAAACTTTTTGCTAAAGATCATTCAAAATAGACTGCAATAGTATATAGACAGGGAACTGCTGGAAAATCAAGCCAGATTCAGATGACATGGAATCAGCGACATCATTGATGATGTCAGATGGATAGTAGTTCAAAAAAGAGAACGCCAAAAAGATGTATATCTATGTTACATTGACTATGCAAAGGTATTTGACTGTGTGGATCATAAAAAATAATGGATAACATTACAAAGAATGGGAATACCAGAGAACTTAATTGTACTCACGAGGAGTACATGGACTAGGAGATAGTCATTCAAACAGAACAAGGAAGCACTGTCTGGTTTGAAGTCAAGAAATATATGTGTCAGGGCTGTAATCTTTCACTGTACCTCTTCAATCTCTATGCTGAGCAAATAATCCAAGCAGCTGGACTTCAAGAAGAACACAACATCATGATTGGAGGAAGACTCATTAACAACCTTCATTATGCAGATGGGGCTGGGATTTAGCTCAGTTGGTAGAGTGCTGCACTGCAGTCTCTGAGGTCCTGAGTTCGATTCCCAGCACTGCAAAAATGGGAGAAGGACCTGGCAATCCACTCCCAAGGCAATCCCGAAACAATCAGCCTTTGAAAACCCTATGAGGGTCACTATGAGTTGGATACCGACTCGACGGCACCTAACAACAACAACAACAACAATTATGCAGATGACACACCTGCTTTCTGAAAGTAAAGAGGATTTGAAATATTTACTGATGAATATCAAAGAATACAGCCTTCAATATTGATTGCACCTCAATATCAACAAAACAAAAATCCTTACAACCACATCAGTATATAACTTCATGATAAATGGAGAAAATATTTAGGTTGTCCAAGATTTTGCTTTACTTGGATCTACAACCAACACCTGTGGAAGCAGCAGTCAAGAAATCAAAAGACATTGCATTGGGAAAAACTGTTGCAAAAGACCTCTTTAAAGTGTTGAAAATTAAAGATGTCACATTGAAGACGAAGGTGTACCTGACTCATGCCATAGTATTTTCAGTTACATCATATGGTTGTGAAAGCTGGGCATTCAATAAGGAAAACAGGAAAAGAATTGATGCTTTTGGATTATGGTTGTGGAGACAAATATTAAGTATACCATGGACTGCCAAAAGAACCAACAGAACTGTCCTAGAAGAAGTGCAACAAGAGTACTAGATTGCATCTTACATATTTTGGACATGTAGACAGGAGGGACCAGTCCCTAGAGAAGGACATCATGGTTGGGAGAGTGGTGATTCAATGAAAAATAGGAAAACCTTCAACTAGATCAATTGACACAGTGGCTGCAACAAAGGGCTTAAACATAAAAATGATTGTGTGCCTGAGACAGTGTCAGAAAGTGCTTTGTTCTGTTGTACATAGGGTTGCAATGAGTTGGACCCAACTCAACAGCACCTAACAACAACAACTACTACTACTACTATTACTACTACTACTACTACTACTACTACTACTACTACTAATATTGCTACTACTATCAGGGGCTGAAAGGGGGCCAGAGGAAGGGGAAAGTGACACTAAGGTGAGGATAAAGAAAAGGTAGATGGCATGATCAATATGTGCATGTAGGGAAATGTCACATTGAATCCTACTAATTTGTACAATTCATACATGTTAATAATTATAATAAAAAGAGAGTCCCCCTGGAAATATTGAATGAAATAAAGGCTGGAAAGAAGTACCAGTGTAATTTTCAGCCTCAACATACAGTAACTGATATTTCTTAAATGCTGGATGATTTCACAAATGAAATGGAAACATCAAAGGAAAGAACAAGTGAATCGGAACATAGATCAATAGGAATTATTCAAACTGAGTTAAAAAATAAGTGGAACCTTTGAGTTTAACCTTGTTCTCCCCTCTGTAATTTTCTGTTTCTTAAAAATTGTAACAAACCAGACTAGGGACTATGGTTGCCATCAGCACAGGCCTAGACAACTTCCTTGTAAGAATCCTGTCAGCCATTTTTGACAAGTGTCTCCTAATGGGACCCCTTCCTTATGTGTAAATACAAACAGTGCACCTCCTAACCCTTGTTATGGTCTCACTCTACTAAAAAGAAGCTTCCTATGTAAAAATAAACAGAAAATTTCTATCTTACCAGCTCCCTCTCTCTTGTCCCCAAACCTAAATAAAATCCATTCACAGAAGAGGAAGTTCTTTAAGATAAAAATAAATAAATAAATAAATAAATAAATAAATAAAAGAGCCAGCTCCTTGTTCTTTCTTAACACTTTGGATTGAATCATAAATTATATCCTTTTTGGAAGCAATGAACTTCAAAATGTACAAAGTCACATATATATCCACTGCCAAGACATCCCAATGCATCTCTCTCCCTAAGATGCCCACACTCCCACTGAAGCATGTACCATCTCTTATCCTTTATCTAATAAATTTCAAATTGCTTCACTTTCAAAAAGAAATTATCCCGTCTGAATCATGAGAGAAAATAGAAAAAGAAAAGGACATATCTTCAGGGACCTATAATAAAATAACCAAACCTCTAACATTTCATCATTAGAGTCCCAGGAGAAAAGATGAGGTTGACTGTAGAGCTGAAAAGTATCTAAAGAATTCATGTCTATATCCCTGCTAAATTTGGCCAAAGACATAAACGTATGGCTTAAAGAGGCTGAGAAAACCTCTAAATGGATAAAGTTGAGAAAACACACACACACACACATATACACACACACCCTGCAAATCTAAACCTGAAATAATTTGAATATCAAGATAAATCACACTAGTATTAGTTTATAACTTAAAATGCAACATAAGTATCCACACTAATATAAGTAAATGAATGACGAAATAAGAAAACAATTTAAAAAGAGTAAATTTTACTCCAGAAGTAATTCCAATTAACACAAGAAGAAAAAAAGGCTACAAAAAGTATCTTTAGAATACCACAGTAGAAAAAGTGCTGTAAGTAAGTTTTTGTTGTTAGGTGCCATCAAGTTGGTATCCAACTCATAGTGACCCTCATAGGGTTTTCAAAGGCTGATTGTTTCGGGATTGCTTTGGGAGTGGATTGCCAGGTCCTTCTCCCATTTCTGTGGTGCTAGGAATTGAACTCGGGACCTTAGAGACTGCAGCGAAGGGCTCTACCAACTGAACTAAATCCCAGCCCTCTGTAAGAGTCATCATAAATGACAAAATTACTGAGTAAAGATATATGGGAAAACAGGATCACAGGCTATTCCTATAAACTCAAATAATCTTCCTCCTAATATGCATTAATTACTGGAGCTATTTTAACATATATCCACACACTCTTTAATACTCTACCTGCCAGTAAGTAGAACTTAATTCCAAAGTCCTTGAGTGTGGTATGGAATTAGTGACTTACTTCAAACAAATGGAAAGGGACAAATAGTAACTGTTAGGCAGGACCTGTTACAAAATGGCACCTCCCTATAAGGTGGTACCTTCTTCTACCCACTAATTCCCCATCCTCAAAAAGACTGCCAAAAAAGCCCACCAAAACTTGACTTGAAATATGCCCCAGCCTGGCAACTGATGACCATTTCCCCTTCCCTCTTTCAGCCTATCCGAAATGTCCATGCACCAGCTTCCTACCTATCTCAATTAAACATGTCAATCACCCTTCCCCTCCCACCTAGAGCCCATAAAAGCCTTGCCCTTTCCTCTCCATCAGCTACTCTCTCCTTTGCTACAGACAGTCCTGGCAGCTTCTCCCAATCAAGGTCTGTTTGAGTTTATGGGGTTTTGGCTTCTTACCCAACAGTAAATTTAGAGTAAAGAAACCTGGCAAATAGCACTAGAAGTTTTTATGACTGTCCAGCAGCCATCAGGTCAGCAGATGAAAAAGGATTACTCTGAATATCAAGAGTTAGGGTCAGAGAGACTTAGGTAATGGCCAGTGCCTTCAGGTGCACTGCCCCCCACCCCAGTGAGTATCTCGGGCTCTTTTTATTGTGCTCATATCGTAACATTAATCAATCTACGAGCCAAGGGAAAAGTGAATTAAAGTCTATTTTCTTGTGAGATGGGAGGTTTATTATTTGTGTTAGTATGCTCTACCCAGTGCACACAGGCAGAGCTGTGCCATGTCTGCACAGAGGCAGGGTCTATGCCCAAGGTCAGAGAGATAACAGGGGTGGGCATTTAGGCTTGGGGAGCTTCCAAGGACCCAAGCCTTCCTGGCAAGCAGCTAGAGTCTTCCTCAGCTGCTTTTCCATAGATTTTCTCCAGCCATCCAGCCATGCCTTCTGTTACGATACGGTATCCAAGTTAGTATTATCAATTAACAACTTGCATGCACTGACTGGACAAGAAGGAAACCTCATTTCTGTTGTTCTTCCTCAAATGCACAGCCTCAATACAATCATGAGAAAACAACAGATAAACATCAATGGATGAGTCTTTTTCAGAAAGGTTAAAGTCCCAAAAGACCAGCATAGACTAAAAATCTCCCACAGGTTGCAGTTCACTAGGGTGATCACTAAGGCATGTGTTATCCTAAATTTGATTCTGAAACTGAAAAATGGCACTAGCAAAACAGAAAAATGTGGATGGAATATAAATATAATCTTAGTTTCACTAATAGCATCACATCAAGGGCTGGGGATGTAGCTTGCCTAGTAGGCACACAGTCCCATGTTCAATTCCCAGCACTGCAAAAATGGGAGGAACTCAGCATCCCACTCCCAAAACAATCAGCCATTGAAAACCCTATGAGTAGCAGAGAAGCACTGACATAGTCCCAGGCATGGCACAGTATCAGGTGGTGTTTCCTTCTGTCGTACATAGGGTTGCTGTAAGTTGGACCCAACTCAACGGCACCCAGCAACATCAACAACCACAAAAAAGATAGTTTTGCAGCAATGTTAATTTCTTCGTTTTCATAAAGGTGTCAAGAGAACATTAGATGTTAAATTTACAGGAAACAGGATGGGGTGACATACACAGATTCACGGGACTCTACCATTTTTCGGCTAAATTGTTTCAAAATTTTAAAAATTAAAATAAAAAAATAAAAATTGCCAGATTTGTTATAAAAACAAGACTGAAATATATGTTGCCTACAAAAATAACTTTCAATACAAAACACAAATAAGTTAAAGTGAAAGTGATGAAAAATATTTACTCCATGGTAACATTACATAAAAGAATATCTCAGTGGCTATTTCAATATTGGACAAATTTGATTTCAGAACAAAGAACATTTCCAGAGGGGAATTTTATAAATGTAAGTAGAAATTTAAATGCAAATATATTATTCCTTAAGAAGATAGAATAGTACTAGACATTTATAGACAGTGAAATAGAATTTCAAAATAAATTAATAAAAAGGTCTGCTAGAGATAATAAGTAAAACTATAATTATAGTTGCCAATTTCTCTTTCAATAATTGGTGCTACAAGGAGATAGATAATTTATAGTGGTGGTATCATCTGTTATACCTAGGGTTGCTATAAGTCAGACCACACTGGATGGCACCTAACAACAACAACAAGAGTCAAATAATGTTGCACATTGAATTGACCTTACATTCATATAACCATGGCACTACACAATGCCAGAATACACATTCTTTCCAAATGTGTAACATTTGCAAAGTTAAACATTATTATGAGTCAGAAAAAAAGCCTCGATGTATTTAGAATGCTTCAAGAAATGCAAAAAGAGTGTTCATTCTCTGAACACAAAGGAATTAAATTATGAATCGCAGTGATTGCTGCAACATCTTCAGGGATTTAAAAGTAAGTAACATACTTTTAAATAACCCATGGATTAAAGAAAAAATTCAAAGGGAAAAACATAAAAATTGGAGACGTCATTAAAAAATTTCTTAGCAAGAAATATTATAGGATTAAATGCCAATAGGATAAATAAGATAAATCTTATATCAGGAACCTCAGCTTCCACCTTAAGAGAACAAGAAAAAAGAAAAAAAAGAAAAATTATATCCCAGGAAGCAGAAAGGAAATAATAAATATCAGCACGTAAAAAAAGAGAAAAGCAATTGGGAATATCAATGAAACAGCAACAAAAAAGCCTTGTTCATTGAAAAATAAAGAAACTTTAAATCAAGCCTAGTGGCTCAGACCCATAATTCCACCATTTGGGAGGTTTGAGACCAGCTTGGGCTACATAGCAAGCTCAAAGCCATTCTGAGCAACATCATGAGACCCTGTCCCAAAAATCCAAAGGCTGAGAGTAACGCTCAGTGTAGCACTCTTGCCTACTTGTCTAGCAGGTGCAAGGGCCTGGATTTGATCCTTAGCACTGAAAAAAAAAACCCACAAAAAACAAAAAACAAAGTTATCTAGCTGAATTGTTCAGGATCAAAAGAAAGAAGACTCACAGTATCAAAAGTATCAATATCAAGAATGAAGAAGACAGCCACCCTTTACCTTTTCACCTTCAAGAATTATTAACATGAAATTAGTGAAATATAGTCAATAAACATATCAGTAAATTCCACAAATAACAAATGGACAAATTCTCTGAATGTCATGAACAATCAAATCTCATTCTATAAACCTATAAACAGAACATCCTCTATCTTAATAAGAGAAAACTGAGTTAAAAGCAGCCAGACTAAGAAAATTGACAAATCAATAAGAAAAATATCTCTGTAAGGGTTAACATTTGGAAACTGATTCATGTAACTCACAACAGTAACAATGTAAAAATAAAATATGCTCATTGATCATGGAGTCCCTCAAGAATGGTAGCAACCTCTGGGAGATGCTCCTCTGAAGAGCCATTTTGGGGAGTTAAAGGACTTTATTTGGTCTGTATGGAAGTGCCAGTCCACTCCCAAAACAATCTTGCAACAGTCAGCCATTTGAAAACCCTATGAGGGTTGCTGTGGGTCAGACCGGACTCAATGGCACCTAACAACAACAACAAACAAATTTTGTCTGGAGTCCACAGGCAGGAACACAGAAATCATTGAGGAAGAAATTGGTTAATTTTTGTGACAGACAGGAAGCAACATCTCTGTTGGGCATATAGTACTTGGTGACCCTGCAGTGGCAGGTCAAATGCTATGTAAACAGCGTTACAACCTCCCAGCCCTGCAGACTGGCCTGATTCTAAACAGGCTTTGAATCCTGACTAAAGTCCCTCATTGTGCTGTACAAAACCTCTGGTACTCGAACAGATACACTGGCAGTTGAGAGACACAAGTTAATTTACAAGCACTTTGGTATGCACCCCAAACCCAAACTGGAAGCAGAAGGAGGAGACATAGCACCCAGGCGGCCTTCTAGCCACACTTACCTCTTAAAGAGGAATAGTCAGCTGAGCTGTGGAACTGTGGTGGGAAAAAACTCAAACCCAAACCAAGATAAGTGCAGATTTCAGAGCACAGGCAGTGTGGTGAGGATAAGTCCCCTTAGCACCCAGGCTCACTAACTTTAGGACAAGATCACCCCACAGTCCTCCACGGGCCGATCTGCACCAGGCCAACTGTTCTCCCAGCTGACTGAAAAGCACGGGCTTCTGGGTTTTTTATGGTAGTGGGGGGTTGTTTGATTGGCTGGTGGGTTTTTGGTTTTCTCTTCCTCTTTTGTTTGCTTGTCCGTCCTATTTTTTTCTTTGGTTTTTCTTTCCTCTTTCCTGTCTCTTTTCCCCTCTTTTCCTTTTTTATTCACTCCAGTTTTGTTTTTTCTTTTTGTAGCCTTTATCCCACACAGGTGTTGGGTGTTTAGCTTACTGGGCTAGCTATGCTGAGCTCATCATCCTTGAAGGGTTCTAGCTGTGTACGCTAGCAGATGCCCAAGTCTCAGCTCAGAAGCACGAGGAAAATGAAACACCAAGAGGATAGAACATCCCCAGGCAATCATGGCCCCATCAGAAGTTAAACCAGCAGAAAGAAAGTCCTTGTTTACCAGACAAGGAATGTGAAGGCTTATTCATAAGGTGATGAGTGATCTTAAGCAATACAGGCTTTGGACAAGAAGGCATCTAATGTAGAGGAAAGATATAGCACAGAAATTGAAACTTAAAAGAAACTGAAATTCTGGAAATGAAACAGAATATAAGCCAAATAAAATCCTCAGTGGATAACAACATGCGTATATTAGACCAAACAGAAGATAGGATATCAGGGGTGGAAGACCAGGTCAAAGCACTAATTTACTTTGATGGTAATAAAGGAAGAAAGATGCAACAACATGACAACAGTCTCCAAGATTTGTAGGGTAAAATGTGGCAACATAATCTAAGGATGAATGGTATTTAAGAGTCTGAGATCACATCTAAAGACTTTGATAATAACTTCAATGAAGAACCGAAAAATGTTCAAAGATAAATTAAGAGAGAAATATTCAAACAACAGATGCATTCAGAACTTCACATAGATTCCATCAGAACAGAAACTCCCTTTGCAACATTTTATTTGGGTTGTTAAAGTTACAAAGCAAAGAAATTATTCTAAAGGCGGAAAGAGAAAAATGTCAGTTTACCTATGAAGGCAAACCCATCAGAATAACTTTAAACTTCTCAACAAAAGCATTGAAAGCTAGACAATCATGGAAGTAGACTTTTCAGGCTTTAAATGTAAATAACTATCAACCTAGAATATTTTACCTGGCCGAGTTATCTTCTTAAGTAGATGGAGAAACCAAGTCCCTCTAAGATAAAAATAAACTTAATATGTTGTTGTTGTTGCATGCCATTGAGTCAGGTCCAACTCATAGTGACCCTCATAGGGTTTTCAATGGTTGATTGTTTTGGAATTGCCTTGGGAGTGGATTGCCACATCCTTCATCCCATTTTTGTGGTCCTGGGAATCGAACCTGGGACCTCAGAGACTGCAGAGCAGCGCTCTTACCAACTGAGCTAAATTCAAGCCCCTAAACAATATATGACTACATATAAGCACTTCAGACGATACTTAAAGGACTCCTGCACACTAAAAAGGAAAGAGGAATAAAAACAAGAGAATACAGATCATAATAAAGCCTTTAACATGAAAAGGGGACCAATTTATGATCAACCTATACTTAAATCAATGGGATCAACAACCAACAATATTATATAAAACACAAGGTTTTATATAATAATATTTATATTATTATATAAACATAATACTTATATAAAACATAACAATATTATATAAAACATAATAACACTTAATGCCAATACCCTGAACTCTTTTTTTAAAAAAATCTAAATTAGCCAATTGGATTAAGAAAGAAGAGGCAAGAAATTACTGTATTCACTCGTCCTCTCCTTCATAAGGATCTGCAGAGACTGAAAACTGTTGCCGTTGCTCTTGTTAGGTGCTGTTGAGTCAGGTATGACTCATAGTGACCCTATGTACAACAGAAGGAAACACTGCCTGGCACTGTGCCATGCCCAACACTATGTCAGTGCTTCTCTCTGAGTGGAATACAATCTATCAGGCATGAGGAAGCCAGAAAAAAAGCAGATGTTGCTATAGTAATATCTGACAAAATAGGCTTCAGCAGTCCCCAATTAATTAAACCTGATAAAGAAGGCCCTACATGAAGGCCCAACACATTAATAAGGGTTAAGGTTTAGCTCTGTTGGTAGAGTGTTGCTCTATGCTCTAGGAGGCCCTGACTTCAATCCTTAGCACTGAAAAAATGGGAGGAGGACCTGGCAGCCCACTCCCAAAATAATTAGCCACTGAAAACCCTATGAATCACAGAGAAGCACTGACATAGAACAGGGCATGGCACAGCATCAGGAGTATTTGGTTCAGTTGTACATAGGGTCACTCTGAGTTGGAATGGACTCATTGGCACCTAACAACACCACCATTCATAAAAGAAACAATTAACCATGAAGATATAACAATTGTAAATATCTATGCACAGACTCAGTGGCACCTAACAACAGCAACAAAGTACTTTATAGATCCATATTCACTCATTATGAGGTCTTTTAATGCCCCATTTTCAGCAAGAGAAAGATCTAAACAAAAAATCATCAAAGGAATTCTGGACTTAATAAAATCACAGGCCAATTAAATAACATCTATAGAATATTTCACCCAATAGATGCAGAAGACACATACTTTTCATTACCACATGGACCCTTCTCAAAACTTGACCACATTTTGGTGCATAAAGCTAGCCTCAGAAAATATTTAAAAAACAAATTATTTCTTGTACCCTATGGGGCCATACTGCAATAAAATCAGAGACCAGATATAACAGAAACTACTGTAATTTTACAAATACATGGAAACTAAACATATACTTTTGAATGACAAATGAGTCATTGAAGTAATCGGAGACTACATTAAAATGTTTCTTGAATCTAATGAAAATAATATAAATAATCTACCTACCAGAACCTTTGGGATACAATAAAAGTAGTTCTGTGTGGGAAATTTAAGGCTATGGGTACTCACATCTAAAAAAAATAGAGAAGCTCCAAATAAATTATTTAATGACCCACCTCAAGGCATGAAATGTCAACAATTCAATCTCAAAGTGAGTAGACAAAGAGAAATAATAAATATCAAGAGAGAAATTAACAAATTGGAAATAAAAAAGTCTCAGTTTGGTACTGGCACAAGAACAGACACAAAGATCACTGGAATAGGAAGCCCAGTTATAGGCTCACACAGCTACAACCAATTGGTCTTTGACAAAGGTGCCAAAGACATACAATGGAAAAAAGATAGCCTTTTTCATAAATGATGCTGAGAAAACTGAATGTCCACCTGTAGAACAATGAAAATTGATCTATAATGTTCATGCAGCAAAAAAAAGTTAACTCAAAATGGATCGGAGATCTCAATTTAAAAACAGAAGCTGTGAAACTATTAGAAGAAACATGTGCAGTACACCAACACATGAGCATAGGAAAATTCTTCTCAATAGAACTCAAATAGGCAAGGAAATAGCACCAAGAATTGACAAATGAGGCTATTGTTGTTGTTGTTAGGTGCCGTCTAGTCGGTATCCAACTCATAGTGACCCTATGTACAACAGGTGAAACACTATTGTCAGTGCTTCTCTGCAATTCATAGGGTTTTCAATGGCAGATTGATTTTTGGGAGGGGGTTGTCAAGTCCTTCTCCCAAGCCTACAGTATCTGGTTTTCCCAGGCAGTATCCCAACCAGATACTAACCATTCCTGACCCTGCTTAGCTTCGAAGATCTGACAGGATCTGATACCACAGTGCTATGGCTACAGGCAAATGAGACTATCAGAAATTCAAAAGTGTCTGCACCACAAAAAATACCATTAATGGAGTAAAGACTGAACCTATAGATTGAGAGAAAATCTTTGCAATCTATACATCTGATATAGGATTAATATAAAGGCTATGTAAAGAGTTTTTTTAAAATAAACACAAAAAATTCAATTAATAAATGGGTAAAGGAGCTGAATAGACAGTTTTCAAAGGATCAGATACAAATGTCATATATATGTGAAAACATTTCAATTTCCTTCTCTGTGAGAGAAATGCAAATCAAAACTACACTCAGAGTTCATCTTACCAAAGTTAGAGTGGCAAACATTAACAAGACAAGTGCTGCTCAGGATGTGGTAGGTGGGTAGAGGAATACTTTTACACTGCCGGTGGGACTGTAAACAAGTAAAACCTCTTTGGAAAGCAGTATGGAGGTTCCTCATAGATTGAAAATTGAACTACCATTCGATCCAGCAATGCCATTTTTATTTATATACCTAAGGAAGTTAAACCATTATACCCACAGAAACACTTGCACTTCCCTGTTCATTGCAACCCTATTCACAACCGCCAGGTAATGGAATCAGTCCAGGTGTCCTTCACCAGAAGAATAGATTTTAAAAATGTGATATATATGTACACTATGGAATACTACACAGCCACAAAGAAGAGTGAAATTATGGCATTTGCAGCTAAATGACTAGACCTGAAGATCATCATCTTAAGTGAACTGACATAGTCCCATAAAAAGAAATACTGCACGTTTTCACTTATGTGTGGAAGTTAGCTGTGAAATTGATCTTTTTTTAGTCAGTTAAAAAAAACAAGTACACAAATAAATAAATAATTTAAAAAATACTGGTAAGTGTATTTCATGTTAATTTAAATGGGATTCACATGAAAAAGTAACTATATTTTCTAGACAAAATACTTAGAAGAGTTTTCCAAATATTTTTAATGTAATGCTTAAGAGAAACCAGGTGAATTCCTGTATCTGTCACTTCATAGAAAAATATTTTGATGTTCCACTTTTTCCAAAGGATAATTAGCCAGAGAAGTTGCAAAGTACTAAAAAAAAACCTATCAAATTGTCTAACTTAATTTAAAAAGAGAAAATAAGCTTTTATTATCTCAATATAGCAGAAAAGAATAATACTAAATGTTGAAAACCCACATTATATCTCATTATAATAGGAAAAATGCAGTGTCCAATGTCACCACTGGGGATTCTAGCAAGTGAAATATAAAAAGAAAAAGAAACCAAAGGCATCCAGATTAGATATAAAATGAATTTCTTCCACTCTCAGATGACAGAATCATCAATATAGAAGATCTAATAGAATCATGCCTGCAGCCATACCACTGTGGCATCCAATTCTGTCAGATCACAGAAGCTAAGCAAGGTTGGACCTGGTTAGTACTTCGATGGGAGACCACCTGGGAACACCAGGTGCCATAGGCTTGGGAGAAGGACCCCGCAGCCCACTCCCAAAAATCAGTCAGCCGTTGAAAACCCTATGAATAGCTAGAAGCACTGACAATAGTGTTTCACCTGTTGTACATAGGGTTGCTATGAGTCGGATACCAACTCAATGGCACCTAACAACAATAGAATCATACACACAGACATAATTATAAACACACACAAGATCATACACACACACACAATTTCATAGCACACCTAAAATGTATATATAATCACCAACTTACAATGGTTTGGCTTATGAGTTTCTGACTTTAGCATAGAGTGAAAGTGATAGACATTCAGCAGAAATTTCATTTTGAATTTTGAATTTTGATATATTCCTGGACTGGTGATATGTACTATGATCAACTCTACTGTGATGCTGAGCAATGACAGGAAGCTGCAGTTCCAATTTAACCATATGATCCCGAGGTTAAAAAAAATGGAATTCTACAATGAACTGTGTTGCTAAGCTATGATGTTTGGTAGACTATGTGTTTTAAATGAATTTCCTACCAGTGTATTTTGTGTGTGTATCTATGCTGTATACAAATAACATTGTATATTATTATCAGTATATAATATATAAATGTTAATATATTACCAGTATATAACACGTAAATATTAATACATTACCAGTATATAATATATGCACATTTTGTGCATGTATTTATATAACATTTATATACGTACATCTATATGTAATTTGATATTGAAATAATAAAACAGTTTATAATAGAATTGAAAAGAAGATAAATAGGGATAAACCTGACAAAAACCACAAATGACTTGTACACTGAAAACTGTCCAAAATTCCAGGAAAAAATTAAGGCAGACATAAATAAACGGAAAGGTACATCAGGTCCATGGATCAGAAGATTCAATATTGTAATTTCTTGTCAAATCCTCTATAGATTCCACACAACCCCAGTAAAAATGTAGCAATATTTTCATGGAAATTAAGAAATCAATCCCAAAATTCCTATAGAAATAAAAAGAACCTAGAATAGTTTTTAAAACCTCAGAAAACATTTCCCTAATGGCTAGGGATGTTGAGCACTTTTTCATGTGTTTCATGGCTTTATGGACCTCTTCATTTGAGAACTGTCTACTCGGTTCCTTTGCCCATTTGTGTATTGGGTTGTTTAGTTTTTGGGTTTTTTTTTTTTTTTTACTTGAGTTCTTTATAAATCCTAGTAATTAGACCTTTGTCTGATGTATAAAATGCGAAGATTTTTTCCCATTCCATGGGGGTTTCCTTGACTCTGTTAATTGTTTCTTTTGCTGTGCAGAAGCTTTTTAATTTCATGTGATCCCATTTATCTATTCTTGTTGCAAGAATAAAATTGAAACATTAGCAGAATCAGATTGTGAGACTAAAATAATGATAATGCAACTTTAACCAAGATAGCATAGTATTAGTATAAGTAGACAGATCAACAGGGCAGGACACATAGTCCAAAAGTAGACCTACAAATAAACAGGTGACTAAAGGCAAGGGTAAATGAGTGGCCAAAGAATATTTTCCCCAATTGAATAAACTCAATACACAAGTAATATTTTCTATTAAATTTGGGCCAAAATATGTCATTGTAAAATATAATACTTACAAGGTGTGATAAAAAAACAATAAGGAGAATATTTAAATTGAAAAATTATTGCAGTAACATACACATTGCCATTAATCTCCCTCCAAATACTCCCCTGTCTTCGAACAGACGTGTCCCATCATTCTTGCCACTTTCTGAAGCAGTTCTGGAAGTCCGCCTTCCTGAGTGTCTTTGGTTTCATCCTCCATCACAATGCTCCACGTCACACATGGCGTCCAGTACAGCAATTTCTGTAAAATGAAAATACTAAACTTTTTCCTCATCCACCTTGTTCGCCAGGTCTGGCATTGTGCAACTTCTGGCTCTTCCTCCCAATCAAAATGACTACAAAAAGGTAAATGTTTCAACTTGATTCAGGACACTAAGGCAGCCACAATAGCTCAACTAAAGACACACACTAAAGAGGACTTCCAGAATTGCTTCAGGAAGTGGCAAGACTGATGGAATTGGTATATTTGAAACCAGGGGGAGTATTTGGAGGGGAATTAATGGCAATATGTCTTTTACTGTAATAATTTATTTAATTTAAATACTCACTGTATCTTCTGATCACACCTTGTTACTCTAAATTGATACAAATATTAAACCTAACACTACAGAATTTCTAGAAGGAAACATGGTAGATACTATGTGAGACTTTGGACAGGGAAAGTATTTCTTAATGACAGCATCAAAATCCATCTTCCATTAATGGACAACTGGTTCAACTGTATTTTGTAAAAATAAAACATTCTGCTTTTAAAATATGCTGTTAAGAAAATGAAAAGAAGCCAGGCTTGGTCGCACATGCCTGTGATCCAAGCATTCAGAATATATAAGGCAGAGGAGCTTGAGACCAGCCTGGGGTACATGTTGTTCTTGCTGTTGTTTGGTGCCATCTAGTCAGTATCTGACTCATAGTGACCCTATGTACAACAGGCAAAACACTACTGTCAGTGCTCTCTGTCATTCATAGGGTTTTCAGTGGCAGATTGATTTTTGGTAGTGGATTCCCAGGATAATAATAATAATAATAATGTTAATAATAATAATAATAATAATAATAATAATAATATAAGAGAGAAGGAGAGAGAATGGATAATAGGCCAAAACTGGTGTAAAACATTTGCAAAGCAGAATTCACCAAAGGTGAAATTTTTAAAAGATGGATATATCCAGTTGTAATAAGGATTTAGAAGAACTGACTCCCTTGTACACTGCTACTGAGAGTGTAAAATGTCATATTTGAAAGTCTTTTATGTCAAATTCCTTAAAAGTTAAATATTGACCTATCGTATGATCCAGCTATTCAATTTTTAGTAAGAGAAATTAAGGCATATGTTCATATGAAGTCTTTTACATAAATGTCTATAGCAGTTTTATTTGTAATGGCTCCAAACTAAAAATAATAATAATAATAAAAATGTTACCCATGGGATACAGTAAACAAATTGTGGTATCATCATACAATGTAACACTACTCAGCCATATAATAAACTCTTGATATATACAATAATATTGAAGATTCTGAAAATGAGCTAAAAGAAGTCAGATCAAATGATTAAACACTGGTTCCATTTACACAGAATTCTAGAAAACACAGACTGTGCTATTGTGTCAGAAAGCAGATCATTGCTAAACTGAGGAGGCAAGAGTGGGTGGGTGGAGAGCAATCACTAAAGGGCAAGAGACAAATTTAGGAGGAGATGGATGTATTCATTATCTTGATTGTGGTAATGGATTCATGGATATATATGTCAAAATCTGTCAAATTATACACTTTAAATATGTGCAGTTTATTATATATCAATTATGCTTCAATAAAACTGTTAAAAATAAGCCATAGGGCTTCACCTGTGGGAAAAGATAAAAATGAACAAATTGAGTTATGGGAAAGCCAAGACTTTCAAAGGCACTTACTAAGCATTATCAAGGCCTGCTTACCTCCTGTTCTGTAATGAGTGAGCATGATCCCAACACCCAGATGGGCACCCCATAATTCTAGACCTCTGACCTGTATGAGCAGTAGTGCTTTCTCAATGTTCTGTGAAAGACACAGATTTCAGTCCGAAGAAGGATTCACTAGAGATCAGACAGAGAAAGCTAGAGGGCCAGGGAGGAGGGGAGGATGAATTCAAGTTATCTGATCAGAGGCTATAATATATTTAAGAATAAGTCTTCTATTTGTCCCTTGTCCCAAAAGCCCCTGGAAGCTTTTGAATTACAGGAGTATCTTTGTTATATGAATGAAGTGACTTGTGGTGAGTTAGTAGTTAACTTAAGATTGGAGGCTGGTCACAAAGAAGGTCAAACGCACGATTAGAATATTGGAACTTTCAGCTGCCTAACTCTGACTTGGTCTGGATGTTGTGTTGAATAACATCAATAATGATTTAAGAAATCATGGCTGCTCTCTGGCACACCCCAGTCAAATCTCTGAAAACTATAGCTAAGTGGAGCTTCTTTACTTTTGAACAGATGGGTTTGCTGGAAGAATGATATGCCCAGACGCATACAGTGAGGTCAGGGAAGTTTTCTGCTCCCTCCCAAACCTCACCCATGTATACATTAAAGTTTGAATGTAAAATATCCCCCACAGGCTCCTGTGTTTGAACTCTTGGTCCCCGGCTTGTGGCACTATTTTGGGAGGTTGTGGAAACCTTAGATGGGACCTAGCAGGAAGAAATAGGCCACTGAGGTAGGACCTCAGGATTGTATTATGTCTCTCCACTTCCTGTCACTTTCTCTGTTTCCTAGGTATCCATAAAATGAAGATCTTTCCTCTGCTACACACCCTCACCACCATGATGTCCTAACCAAGCCCATGGGACAAAATGACTATGCACGGAAGCCTCTGAAACTGTGAACCAAAGATGAATCTTTTGCCCCGCCAGTTGTTTCTGCAAAGGTGTTTTGATCACACTGGTGAGAAGTAACTCATCCACAAGATTGGTACAGAGAAGTGGAGTCATTGCTGTGACTAAACCTGACCATTTGGTACAAAAGCCTCTGGAATTGGCTTGTGGGAAGTATTTGGAAAAGAAGACTCGAAAAAGCTTAACAGGTTATGGGCAGAGCTTAATGGACGATTCTGATGGCAGCTCAGAAGACCAGAACACCAAAAGGAGGACAGTGGTAAAGTCTGGGCTAATGAGGTTTCAGATGGGAAAAATTACTCTATTTGGAGTTGGACTAAAGACCATTTATATTATATTCTTGAAAAAAATTGTTGATACTTTCTCTGTGTCCTGAAATGTTGTGGAATGCTGAGTTTAAATGTGGGAGACTAACTACCTTGGTGGAGGAAATTTCAATAGAGCATAGCATTTAGGTCATGGCAGTGTCTGTATTTAGTCATGTTTGCAGTGAGAATCAGAAGCAAAAATCAGAGAAGGAGGACTTGGAAAACATGCAGTCTGGCCAGAAAAGTAGTGAGTCCAAAGATGTGGACAAGGAGGCTGTGGCTGTTAAAGAGATGAATGCCATTAAAAAGAAGCCAAGCACTTTTCATGGAGACAACAGGGAGTTGGCCAGGCCTCACCCATTGTAAGTTCAAGGGTGTAAAACTGTAAAGTCGTTTTAAAGATTTTTTTCCTTAAAAATAGAGTTTCCAGGGTTCCCTGCTTGCACAGGACCACCTAGGAAAGTGTTTTCTGGGTTCATCTGCCCAGGCATTCAGAAGCTGTTTCAGCCATGGTCCAAAAGGCCCCAGGTACTGATCAAATTGGCAGGAAGTTGGGCACATGGTGCTGCTTTTGCAGGCATGCAGAATGCAAGGGTCACAGGGTCATAGAGTCTTCCATCATGATTTTTAAGTAAAGCCTAGAAGCCCAGGCAATCCATAGCAGGATCATATTTCCTGCAGGCTGCCCCTGCAAGGGCAATATGTGAAGGTGTGTGAGTGAAACCCAAGCCACATGGATACCCCAGGATGTTGGAGATGCCGTAAACATGGAATATCTGCTGTGGAAAACTGCAGGCAATGAGTGGAGCCAGCCCAAGAGAGGAGCCATATGGGCTGCAAATGGTAAAGCCACAGGGGCAGGGCTGCCTAATCCCATTGGAGTTCAAATTATTACACCATTTTCCCCAGATGCCAGACATTGAGATACAGGATTTATTATTTCCCTGCTGGATTTTGATCTTGCTTTAGTTCCATCCTTCCTTTCTATTCCTGCTTTCTGGAATGCAAATATTTATTCTGTGCTATTGTACATTGGGGGTATGTAACTTTCTTTTTGATTTTATTGGAGTTCACAGCTAAGAGTTTGAACTGCATCTCAGAAGAGAATCCAAATAGGGACATTTGAAAAATGTCAGAACTGTTAAGGCTTTGAGGACTCTTGGAGATGGGCTAAATGCATTTTGTGTTATGAGATGGTCATGAGCCTCTGGGGGTCAGCAGTAGAATCTAATGGTTTGAATATAAAATGTTTCCCCCACAGTCTTATGTTTGAACTCTTGGGCTCTAGCTGGTGGTGCTATTTTGGGAGGTTGTAGAAACTTTAGGTGGGATTCAGCTGGATGAAGTAGGTCATTTGGGATAATTCCTTGAGGGTAGATTATCCCTTGCCACTTCCTGTTATTTTCTTTGCTTCCTGGTTCAACAGGAAGTAAACAACTCTCTTCTACCACGTGCTCCTACCACCATGATGGCTCGCCTAAGTACATGGGATAAAATAATCACAAACTGGAGATTCTGAAATTGTGAGCCAAATAAATCTTTCCTTCCTTAAGTTGTTTCTCGTGGGTATCTTTGTCACAAGGGCGAAAAGTAGCAAATACAATATCTTTCATAATAAAACTGAGATCATAAGTATATCACTTCCTGTGAATTCTGATAGTCATTCTAGCAAGACATTGACCCTGAAGGGGTCATGGTAACCTCCAAACACATAGCAAGTAAGTCGAAAGTGTGAGGAGTCTGAGAACCCTTTAAATGCAGCTAATCATCTGAGGTAAGTACAACCTTGTGGGGGATCGTGACCTTCAGTGTGTGAGATCTGTACTACCTCTTGGTGATTATTGCCATAATCAAATTACAGAACACCCAGTTGGGGTTGAAACAGAGTCAAGGTAGCACAATAAAAATAAAGCAATATGGGGCTCAATCATCTCTCTAATTAATGCATTAGTGGGAAGGGGGTCAAGTAAGGCTATGATTATAAAAATTACTTTCCATACTTTTATAATTATGTAATTATAAAAATTAATCCCTAACAATCAATATGAGTAGGTGGAAGTAGCCACTTTATCAACCAAAACTCTGATCCACATGATAATGACTGAGTATGATTTTCATGACTGATGAGTATTTCTCATTCCAGAAACTATTATCTGAAAGGATGACCCTAACTTTTTAGTAGTGAATGAGTGATATATAGTTAGTTTCCATGAGACTCCAGAAAATAGCCAACTGAACCAAATGATATTGAAACAGTGAACAACCTCTTAAGTCCATCCTACTGTGGGTCACTATGACTATGCTATACCAGCCACCCAGGAGTTAGGAGACATGCTGGACTCGGGCTTTAGCCAATAGCATTTACTAGGTTTGTTGACTCATAATGCAAAATAGTACAGAGAATCCTGTGCTATTTTGCAAGTACTTTGTTCATTAGGGTCTTCTACAAAACCCAGCATGGCCAAGAACTATACAGCCCAGTCTACGTAGCCCAAGCTGGCCTGAAACTCTCTATCGTCCTTCCTTTGCCTCTTAAATGCTGGAATTGGAGGCATGTGCCACCATGCCCAGCTTGCAACTGTCTTTTTGTTCATTTCCCAAAGGGCTGACCTTCTAGAGGGAAAGAGATTTGCTAAATTCATTCTTCTTTGGATATATTTTTTCAAGCACCCAGGTTAGTCTCTACTTTTCAATCTACTGGATATCTGAATTCTCAACTTCCTTAACATGTGACCAGTCCCTGTGGTAAAGTAAAAATAGCTTCCTTAAAAGATATCCATTTCCTAATCCCCTGAACGTGTGAACATTACCGTATACAGCAAAAATGTGTTTTTGAAGATGTGACTAAGTTAATGACCTCAAGATGAAATTCCCATGAATTTAGGGTGGCCTTAAATCGAAAGACTAAAGACTCCAGTAGGACAGATAAGAAGATCAAAGAAGTAGAGATAAATGGAGAGAGGGCAAGTAAAGACTCATGTGAAAACAAAAGTTGAGACGGGAGTTATCCTGCCAGAAGTCAAGAAATACCAAGACCCGCCTAACACTTTGAAAATCAAGAAGGGAATCTCTTTTCATAAGGGAATCACCATAAAGAAACTTTAATTTCAGAATCCTAGATGCCAAATCTCTGTGAGAATAAACTTTTGTTGTTTGAAAGCAGTTGGCTTTGTGGTAACTCATTGCAGCAGGCTTAATAAACTAATACATTGGAAAAGTTTTTAACTTCAGAAAATGTACTGGTTTTAGTTTGGAGAACAAATTTCAGGTAAATAAATAAACAGGCGAGAAGATATCTGGAGATCTTGTGGTGGCAATGTATATGAAGAAGAGCAGCAGTTAGTAGGGTCATTTAGAGAGATAAGTATCAATGAGTTGTGCATCAGAGGTGAGGACTGTGTAATCAATTGGATATGAAGGATATTCCTTGGGAAACTGTGTGGGCAGTCCTGCCCTGTATTTGTTATGTAGGAAAAGCACAAGAAATAGAAATTTTAAAGGGGACATTGAGGAAGTAGAGTAGTATGTTGAATTGAAAGTTCAATGGCATAGTGTGAAGATATAGCTGGATATCCAGCTACAGACCACAGAAATCCTAGACTGTAGGGGAGTGCTTCCAGTACTCATTGATGCAGAGATATAAACTTCAAGCTCTGAGAGATGCATTGCTTAGGGAGCTCATAAAGGGAGAAGAGTAAAAGGAATAAAAGAAGAAAACGCTAAACTTCAACTTTTAGATGATTGGAGAAACAGACTCATTTGAAAGATTTGAGAAGATGTGGCAGAGAATTCTCAACTGTCCTAGGACTCTATGATGTCTCTGCAATGGAAATAGCAATAGCCTTACTACTCTGTGCTCCACTAACACTTATTAATTAAAAAAGAGTCTATGATGTGTCTGGGGGATTCAGAACTCTCTGGAGGAATAGCTGTGTCATAAAAGTGTGTATGTGTGTGTGTGTGCGTGCACATATATGTGTATATTCTCATTGCAGAGGAGGAAGCCAAAACTATATATCATAGATGCATTGACCACTAAAAGTGTAAACACTAAAGATGCTACTGCACACATAAACTTGACAACATACACAAAATGAACAAACTCCCTAAAAACCACAAAGTGCCAAAGCCCATCCAACATGAAAAAGATAATTTGAATAAGACTATGATAGATTTTTAAAAACTGAATCTGTAGTTACAAACCATGAGAAAAAGAAATCTCCAGGCACTGATGGTTTCACTGGAAAATACTACTCAGTATCTCAAGAAGAAATAGGACCAATGCTATACAATGGCCTCCATAAAACCAAAGAGGAGGAGGTAGTGGGTTTTTTTATGAAGTTATAATAATGCCTTGATATTAAAACCAGGTAAATTCACTAAGAAAAGAGACAACTATAGATGAGCATCCCTGATGAGCGTGTATGAGAACTTTCAATAAATTACTGCCAAATTAAATCCAGAAATGTGCAAATAACCATGATACACCACAAACTAGAATACAAAGTTTGCTAGAACAGAATGCATTTTAGAGAAAATTGGTTAAGGGGAGGATGTCCATGTTAACATGTTCCAGCAATAGATCTGGTAAGGAAGGTCATCCGGTAGTTTAGAAAGAGGCTTTAATTACCTGGGCCTCCTGCTCACCAATCTTTCTTCACAGTTCTCTGCCATTTTTTTCAGTGGCTCTCAAATGAGGACTGAGTTACTCATAAAAGGACTTCTGCCCATGTGTGGAAAAGGGATTATGCTCTTACATAATGAAAGATTACCTCAGCCTGATGCCAAGTTGGTTGCTATGGGGAATCCTGCCCTAGGCACCCTCTTAGGGCAACAATATTTACTTATTTATTTACTTATTTACTTACTTGCTTACTTATTTATTTATAATTTTTACTTTGGTATTACTAGGTGGTTGAATCCAAGGCCTTGCCCATGCTTTGCAATTGCTCTACCACTGGGCTGTACCCCCAGCCTATTTTTTTTTTTCATTTGGAGACAGGGTCTCACTAAGTTGCATGGGGCTACCTTTTGCCTCAAATATGCAATCCTCCTACCTCAGCCTCCAGAGTGGGTGGGACTAAAGGTGTGCACCACCACACCCCACTATTTATTTATTATTGCTATTATTATCGTTTTACCTCCCAATTCTCTCTTTTCAGCCCACTGCTCTTTCCTAAGGCCTCTTCATCCAGATTTCTGCTGAGTATGTCCACTCTGTCTTTCTAGAATCTGTGATACCACCTCACTGCAAAGTTTATTGATTGATTGGTTGGTTGATAAGTGTTGATGGGGTACTGAGTAATAGGACTTTTGCCATTTCCATTATATAGCTATTAAATCACTTTTGGTTACACTTTCATCAGCTTACATATTTTACAGAACCATTTGATTAATATGTGATAAAAAGTTTTCCCTACTTTCCCCCATGTATTCATATAGTTGCATCATTTATTTTAAGATATTCCCCTCCCCAATTTCCCCTCCCCTTCCCCTACCTCATTCCCACCTGCTGATCCCCTCCTCCTTCTTTTTACTCTTCTGCATGTTATCATTAGGTACCATGGAGTTGGGTCTGACTCATAGTGACCCTATGTGTCACAGATGAAACCCTCCCCAACACTGTGCCATGCTATGCACTACATCAGTGCTTCTCTGCTGTTCATAGGGTTTTCAATCGCTGATTGCTTTTTGGGAGTGGGTTCTGGGTCTTTCTAAGCCTACAGCACCTGGTGTCTCCAGGCGGTCTCCCATCCAAGTACTAACCAGGCCTGACCCTGCTTAGCCTCTGAGATTTAATGGGATCTGATGCCAGAGTGGCACAGCATCAGGCTCTCTTCTGCATAGTTTCTGAAAATGGCATCCGAATAACCTGGCCACTTGATAGTGCTCAATCGGTGCCACATCTATGACAAGATCCTGGCTCTCCTTGGTAGTGACGCTTTCCCCTCCTCTTTACTCATTGTCTTTTCACTGGAATCTCTACTGAACCATTGGCTCCCTCTGTCCCATTCTCTGTGACAATACTGTGATTCCTTCACAATATACCTCATAAAATATGGTTATTTGATTATGCATTTATTTGCTTATTTATGGATTTTTCTCAGTCACTTCCACTGCCCACCCAGATAGTAGAGAGTGTGTATCATCTCATTCTGCAGGTACAAGGCCTGCAGTACAGTGTTGAATAAGTTGTTGCAAAATGAGGATGAAATGCAAGCCATCACCCCTTCTCACATGGACTCCCGGAAAAGGACCCTTCATTGGTTTCTCTGCCGCTACTTGGCCACCATTTCTGGTCTTGAGTCCATGTCTGGGTGGCCTTTTAGAAGACCCACTGGACTCTCTCACTGTCAGTGCCAGCGAGCTGGTTTGTGAGTCTCCACTGGACCAGCAAGTCTCCTATTTCAGTGAGCGTGGTGGACCTCGGATGGACAAGAATGAGCAATGTCTCCTTGGAGAGGCTGGAGAGAAGAGGAAGCCAGGACGCAGCCCCTCTCTCATCTCCAGCTGAGGCAAGCAGAGCCACCCATCCTTGATTCATATTCATTTCTCACAAAAAGGGAACTGGCTACTGAACAGATCCAATGCCACCAGTCTCTCCCCAACGCCAAGCTACTTTTCTGAAATGCAAATGTTTCTAGCGCATGACAGATGTTATGCAATAACATTTGCTGAACATATTAAACTGTGTTCTCTGTTTCAGTTCCTTGGCCTGAAAAGGCATCTGGGGCCCATTTGGGTCTCCAAGGTGAAGGTTGCTGCCTATGTGGAGAGGAAAGAGCCAGAAGGATTCACGTTTCATTGGGGCCCCTGGGCCCCCGCACCATGAGCAAGCACACTGTCCACAGGAGGCTCTGGCCCCCCCCCTTCCTTTGCTCACTATGGAAACCAGTGCCAGGACAGGCTTCTTTCTCCTCCTATCCCAGAGTCTGGCAAGAACAGCCTATTCCATAGCTGCGTAATCTGTTCCACATTATAGTTTGCAGTAACCCACCAGGAAAACTATCTGCTCCAGAATATTTGCAGTTATAACATCTCTATATACTTTCTGCAGCTGCAGCCATACCCCTGTGATGTTCAATCCCATCAGATCTCGGAAGCTAAGCATGGTTGGGTCTGTTTAGTCCTTGGATGGGAGACCACCTGGGAACACCAGATGCTGTAGGATTGGGAGAAGGACCTGGCAACGCACTCCCAAAAAACCACCAGCCATTGAAAACCCTATGAATAGCAGAGAAGCACTGACAATAGTGTTTTGTCTGTTGTACGTAGCGTCGCTATGAGTTGGACACAAACTTGAGGGCATCTAATGACATATACTTTCTGCATCCCTCCTGGAGTCTCTGCAAGAGCTATTCGCATGCCCTTCACACTCTTTCTCCTAACCTTCTGGACCCCAGGGGACTCATTGCCTATATCCCATAGGAACCACGCTAAAGACACCAAGCAAACCTGACTTATCCTCAGAACTCCCAAGGTGGCATAGAGTTTGAGCACTAACTCTCTCCCCTTGGGTTTGAAGTAGTTGTGGATACCACAGAAGGGCTGGCTTCTCTTCCTTCCCATAGACTCATCAGACTTTTCCAGACTGTTCTGAAGGTCTATGACTCTAGTGCAGGGGTAGACATCATATTAAGTAGCTATCAAGCTACCTACCCCTTTCATGGTACATATTCCAGTATGCTTTCTCCATTTAAAGAAGATTCCAAACTTTGCTTTGTCTGATCACCCCATCCACATGAGCTCCCTTCTATTAATTTTCTTCTTGGTGGGAGCCTGACCCTCTTCAGAGGGGCTTTCCTTGGGACGAAGATAATATCATTTTGGTAGCTATGCATCTAAGCTCCAAGGGTGGGAAGGACCATAATGTACCCCATGCTTGGCTTCAAGGTTGAGCATTATTTTCAAAGTCTGAAGCCCTCCTGGTGTGATCCCTCAGGAAGATCCTCCTCCACAAGCCCCGGCGCAATATTAAACAACCTCAGTCTCAGAAGTGCAATGTAATGTGATCTGCGGTAGAGGTGCTGTCCGCCTTTCTGTTGACACCTCCACCAGAATGAGGTCCAGGTAGGAACACAATTATCAGTCCAGTGAGCAACAGAAGCTCAAATAGCTCTTTGGCCAGAGCTCTAATACCCAAATTTAGCAGGAGTCAGCTTTTACAATTGTTCTCCCCATGCACATGTCTTAGCTTCGTGAGTTCATTAAATCTGTTGTTGTTGTTGTTAGGTGCAACTCATAGCGACCTGGCCTAACCAGAAATAACCATGATGTCAGGTCACTAAGACCTATATCATTTTCAAGAATATATAGATGTTGCTTTTTGTTGGAGGTAGTTTTATGTTTTACTTTAAACAATTCTTAAAATATTTTGTCTGGTTTTGTTTCAAAATATGTATTTACTAACATTTATAAGGGCTGGGATTTAGCTCAGTTGGTTGAGCACCACTCTACAGTCTCTGAGGTCCCCTGATCAATTCCCAGCACTGCAAAAAAGGGAGAAGGACATGGCAATCCACTCCCAAAGCAATCCTGAAACAATCAGAGCCATTGAAAACGTTATAAGGGTCACTGTGAATTGAACATGACTCGATGGCACCTAACAACAACAACAATAACAACAACATTTATAAACAAAATAAGAACTTGTTTTACAATTATCAAATTGATTCTAATATGAAAATATCACTGGTACTTAAAACTAGGGCCATATCTTGATATTTTTAACTGAAATTTTATTCAGTGATGGAACAAAATAAAAGGAAAAATATAAAATATTAAGTTTCAAAGTTAGTATCACAGTTTCTACAGAATATTTTGGAAAACTTTAAGCAGACAGGCTTTTTACACTTAGTACATAAATCAGATGATTTCCTATCAAGTTTAGATGGGAAAATGTAACATCATTTGCTTTTTGCTGCCTCTGTTTGGTTTTCTTTAGGTAGATCAGGCATGTGAGGTCACAAAATGGCTTTAGTCAAAATTTGTAGTTGGATTGGAATGCTTTCATTACATATGCAACCTTTCAATACAGGAAGAATCAGTTCTTATCCTAATAGATGCAAAAGTTCCAATCATGATAACTATTTTCTATTTTGTTGTTGTTAGGTGCCATAAGTCAGGCTGACTCATAGTGACCCTTTGTAAACAGAAAAAAACACTACCCAACTCTGTGCCAGGTACACGATCATTCTATGTTAAAGCCCATTGTGGCAGACACTGTGTCAATCCATCTAGTTGAGGGTCTTCCTTTTCTTCCTTGACCTGCCTCTCTCCCAAACATGATGTCCTTCTCCAAATACTGGTCCCTCCTGAAACATGTCCAAAATATGTAAGACACAGTCTACCCATCCTTGATTCCAAGGAGCACTCTGGCTGCACTTCTTCTAGGACAGACCTGTTGGTTTTTATGGCAGTCCATGGTATATTCAATATTCATCTCCAGCACCATAACTCAAAAGCATGAATTCTCTTGTCTCCTTTATTCTAATGTCCAGCTTTCACAACTATATGTTGTTACTGAAAATACCATGGCATGAGTCAGGTACACTGTCATCTTCAATGTGATAACTTTACTTTTCAACACTTTAAAGAGGTCTTTTGCCACAGCTTTTTCCAATGCAATGTGTCTTTTGATTTCTCAACTGCTGTTGCTGTGGCTGTTGATTGTAGAACCAAGTAAAACAAACTCTTGGACAACATCAATCTTTTCTCCATTTATCATGAAGTTGCTTACTGACTCATTGTAAAGATTCTTATTTTCTTGATGTTGTGGTGCAATCCATACATCCTACATACATGTGATTGTTTCAGAATGTAGGCTGAATTCTTTGTTCATCAGTAAGTGCTTCAAATCCTCTTTCCTTTCAATAAGCAAAGTTGTGTTATCTGCACAATGCAGGTTGTTCATGAGTCTTCCTCCAGTCCTGATGCCACATTCTTCATAAAGTCCCACTTCTTGGCTTGTTTGCTCAGCATAGAGGTTGAAGAGATATGGTGAAAGGATATTGCCCTGATGCACGCCTTTCCTGACTTTAAAATCAATGTTTCCTTGTTTTGTTTGAATGACTGCTTACTGATTCATGTACAGATTCCTCATGAGTACAATTAAGTGCTCTGGTATTCCCATTCTCTGCAATGTTATCCATAATTTATTGTGATCCTCACAAGTGCCTTTGCATAGTTAATAATACATAGATAGACATATTCCTTGTATTCTCTGCTTTTGGCTAATAACCACCTGACATCAGCACTGATGTCCCTGGTTCCACATCCTCTTCTGAATCTAGCTTGGTTTTCTAGCAATTCCCTGTTAATATACTGCTACAATTGCTGTTGAACGCTCCTTAGCAAAATTTAATTCCATGAGATATTAATGATACTGTTCAATTGTTTCCACATTCTGTTTAATCTCCTTTCTTCAGAATGGGTACAAATATGGACCTCTTCTAGTCACTTGGCCAGGTAGCTGTTATCCAAATCTCATGGCATAAACATATGAGCACCTGTGATGCTGCATTTATTTACTGAAACATCTCAAATGGTATTCCAACACTTACTGGAGCCTTGTGTTTCAACCAATTCTGTCAGGGCAGCTTCCACTTCTTCCTTCAGTACCATTGATTGCTGATCATATGCAACCTCTTGCAATAGGTGGTCCTCCACTAATTCTTTTTTGGTATAATAACTATGTACTCCTTTCATTTTCTTTTGATGTTTGCTGCATCATTTAATATTTTCTATCTAAACGTTCATATGTAATGTAAGAATTTACTGTGACCATACCTACCATTCTAAAAAAAAAGCCATTGGCCATCTACAGATTCTGTGATCAAGAGAATGAGTAATTTTCACACTTTTGATCTTCCACGTCTACTCCCAATTTTGTTTTATTGTTTAAAGTTATTATTTTAAGTTTACTGGTGTTTTCATCAGAAACTGCATATAGGACACTCCTATGACAGCTTTTGCTTTTGTGTTGACATGTGAAAGCTGTGTCTTATCAGCATGATATTTATATAATACAGAAATTAGAGTTCAAATTCTCACTGGTAATAACTCGAGAGGGGTTTCTTTGCAACTTGTTCACTAGTTGAGTTGACCTAAGCCAGCTGTCTCCAACATCGTTTCAATTTGGATTATAAATTGGGATAGACAAAGGAAGCACTGACTGAGTGGGTTTGCTGAACCTAGAAGATGTCGATCCAAGTCTTTGCCATCAGAAACTTTTCCACAATATAAATCAGCGTAGAAACAAGAGTCAGTTTTGGAATCTGCTAAAATGAGAATTTGTACCTTATGTTTGTTGGGTTTCTTAAGTATAAATATTCTGAAATGATAATGATCGTGAAGCCCACAAGCACTTCATCAACCATCACATAGTCTCTGAATATGTAGTTGCTTGAAAATCTCCTAAAATCTTTTCAAAATACCACGTTACGGGTGCTGCTGGATCATTTTGATACCTTTGTTACCTGTTTTCAGAATTATACGAACAAAGGCATTGTAAATAAATTCAATATTCCTTTCAGTGACGTTGTTGTTGTTATTAGGTGCTGTTGAGTCAGTATCTGACTGACAGTGACTCTATTTACAACAGGCAAAACAGTATTATTACTGCTTCTCTGCTATTCATAGGGCTTTCGATGGCAGATTGATTTGGGGGAGTGGGTTGCCAGGTCCTTCTCCCAAGCCTACAGGATCTGTCATTCCCAGGCAGTCTCCCATCCAAATATTAACCAGGCCTAAACCTGCTTAGCTTCCAAGGTCTGACGGGATCGGATGCCACAGCGCTATGGCTGCAGGCCCTGTAGTGACATGGTGGAGCAAAAATCATGTCTACCCAATCCACATAGAGCAAACATTGCTGATAAACCTTTACACCCTGATTTAAAAGCACTGTTGTATATTGTTGTTGTTGTTAGGTGCCGTCGAGTCGGTATCCAACTCATAGCGACCCTCTGTACAACAGGGGAAACACTATTGTCAGTGCTTCTCTGCCGTTCATAGGGTTTTCAATGGCAGATTGATTTTTGGGAGGGGGTTGCCAGGTCCTTCTCCCAAGCCTACAGCTTCTGGTGTTCCCAGGTTGTCTCCCATCCAGGTACTACCAGGCCGGACCCTGCTTAGCTTCTGAGATCTGACGGGATCGGATGCCACAGGGCTACAGCTGCAGGCCTATTGTATATAAGAAGTCCTATAAAAGCCTGCAGTTCCATTATGTCTAAATTTTTCAGTTATAATCAATCCTGTCACCTACATTTTGGAAGGGTTTTCTCAAGTTTTTCATTTGTCCACAGAATAAATACTTTCTGTATTTCCTCGGAAAACAAACAATGCCATATACCTTCTAACATGTGAGGGACCTTGCAAATTTTTTACCACATCCTTGGCATCTGGTAATTTTATTATCTAATTATTAATGACAGAAACTTTTCCGGACCCAGATCTTTCTGCTTTAGACCACTGAGTCAGTTTTTCCTCATAAACATATTTTTTATTACTTTGTGTCCATTGTTGAAGATTCTTCATCACCTTCTCCTGCTTCTTCTTCCTTTCCTTTTATACCTTCCTCCACTCTTCCCCCCTCTACTGTTCTTTCTCCTACTTCTTCTTGATCAGTGTCTGTATCATAAGAACTGACTGTTCACCATCTTTATCATCCATGTGACTAGCATCTTCATTTTTTCATTCAAAATTGGTTGTATAAACTCTGGAAATCAAGGATCATTAGGCTTCGTAGACAGAGGAAATTGTTTATAGGCCACGCTTTCAACATTACTGCTATAGGAATTATAATATTATAACATATTATTACTATATTATGCTATGTTGTTATTGTTGTCAGGTGCTGTTGAGTTGGGTCTGACACATAGTGACCCTTATAGGGTTTTCAATGGCTGATTGTTTCGGGATTGCTTCTGAGTGGATACTATACTATTTATAATATTGTATAATATTGTAATTATTATATTATAATATTATAATATTCCATAATATTGCAATTATTATAATATTCCATAACACTGCAATTATATTATCATATTCCATAATATTGGAATTATTGTATTATAATATTATAATAATGCATAGAGGATAGTAAATGTTTTTTAAAAAAACTAATGTATCTAGTGATGTCGGGTCTCAAAGACCAGATTCTCTTGCATCTCATATCCCTTGTTGTTATATCACTTAGTGGATCAAAATTGCAGAAGCACTCACCTGACAAACCTAATTATAGGAAAGAACTGAAGACATGAGTACTTGTGCAGAACTAGCAAAGTAAATATAAGCACAGTGCATAGGTCTGTTAGACTTGTACATCACCAATGAAGTGTTAAAGGAACACGACTGGCAGATGTCTGTAAAATATACTTAATGTAGTAGTTATCAATAAACTGTAGAAGGAGGAAAGCAAAGGAGAAAGAGGAGAAGAGAAAGTGAAGGGAGAGGAGGAAGAGGAGAGCAGAAAGAAAGAAAAAGAGATTGAAAGAGAAAGAGAGAAGGAAAGGAAGGAAGGAAGTGGGGAGGAAGAAAGAGAGACAGAAAGAAAGATCTAAAGGCTAGAAGTACAGCTTAGTGTTAGAGTATTTTGACAGTATGTGCAACACCCTGGATTCCATCTATAGCACCACATAAAAAGGGGAGGAGGGAAGAAATCTGAATGAAATCCAGGAATTATCTTTATTCTGGTGACCTGAGAAACTAAAGAGTCTTGTTGGATGTGGGAAATTTGACAAAACCAAACAGTAAACTAGCACAGCAAATCCCTCACAATCAATCTGTTGTTGTTGATAGGGGCAGTCAAGTTGTGTCCGACTCATAGTGACCCTTATAGGGTTTTTAATGGCTGATTGTTTTGGGATTGCCTCGGGAGTGGGTTGCCACAACCTTCTCCCATTTTTGTGGTGCTGGGCATCGAACTCAGGACCTCAGAGACTGCAGAGCGGTGCTCTACCAACTGAGCTAAATCCCAGCCCAATCAACCTACTCAATAAAAAGTCAACTGATAAAGGGAACAGAAGTTGGGTGTCCCTGTTTTAAAAACCTGAAATCATAAACGCTGTAAAATCTGAAAAGTTTTTAGCACCCAAATGAAACCACAAGTGGAAAATTCCACACTTGACCTCAAGTGATAAGATTGCAGTCAAAATGCAGGCATGTTAAAAATACTACATAAAATTGCGTTCAGGCTATGTGTATAAGACATATATAAAACATAAATGAATGTCATATTACACTGTGTCTATCACATATCATTATGTATATACAAATATTTTGAAATCTGAAACACTTTGGGTCCCATGCATTTTGAATAAGGAATACTCAACCCATATGAGTAAATAAATCAAGGACCTTAGAAATGTCAAAACAATATTTTAAATATTTTCTGTTTCAAGTGACAATAGTAAGTCTCAAGACAGCACATTTGAGAAGCTGTGGATTTGAGAAAACAGCTGGGTGCAGTGGCACATGCCGGTAATCCCAGCAACTCAGGAGGCAGAGGCAGGAGGATCAGAAGTTCGAGACCAGAGGCAGTCTGCATAATTTAGTGAGATCCTCTCTCAAAAAGTAAAAACGTGGGCTGGGGGTGCAGCTCAGTGGTCCAGCACTTGCAGAGCATGCAAGCACGAGGCCCTGAGTTCAACCCCCAGTACTGAAAAAAAAAAAGAAAGAAAGAAAGAGGAAGCTGTGGATTTGAGAAAACCCAAGAAACACTGAAAAATTGTATAAGCTCACACAAGGGTTGCTGATCAGTCTCAGGATTCCTGACTCCAGAGGCTCCAACAATGACCCTCTTTTTCCTGGGTGGTCTGTAGCTTTGCCTTTGCTCCCTGCAGATCTGTTTCCTGTATACTTAGGAAACGATCAACAATATGTTGTGTCTTGTACCAGTGGTCGTTTAAGACAGACTGCTATGTATTATTGCTGGGACTTATGTTTTCTTTTTAAAAAAAAAAAATCTTGGGAAGGATTTGGGAGTTCTCTTAACATGGGAATAGTCATTTTCTGATAAAGAAAAGCATGTGAGAGGCAGTTTCTTCATGAACACAGAATGGATCTTGCAGCAGTAATCAAGGAAAGGAGGGTACTAGGAAGATAGAAAAAAACATTGCAAAAGTTATCCTAATAAATATGATAATCTTCATCTTATGAAATTTAATGGGAATTTAAAATCAAAGCAATGTAAGGGAAGTGGAAAACTGAAATCCATAAATATTAAAACTCTAATGAATGAATCAGAGTATTCATTGATGAATGAATGGATAAAGAAAATGTGGTACATATACATAATGGAATAGTATTCGGCCACAAGTAGAATGAAATCCTGTCATTTTTGGCAACACAGACAAGCCAGGAACAACATTACATTAAGTGAAAAAAGCCAGAAATAGAAAGGCAAATACTTCATAATCCCCCCCCCACATGAGGACACATCAGTAACATTTGAAGTCTATTCTGGTATTCATAGGGTTTTCATCTTATTGTACTCATGAGGACCAGAAGGCAGTCCTTCAAACAAAACAAGGAAACACTGGTTTTACAGTCAGGAAAGGGAAAGGCGTGTATCAGGGCTGTGTCCTTCCACCATACTGCTTCAAACTCTATACCAAGTAAATACTCTGAGAAGTTGGTCTTCATGAAAAAGAATGTGGCATCAGGACTGGAGGAAGAGTCATTAACAACCTGCATTATGCACATAACACAACTTTGCTTGTTGAAAGTGAAGAGGACTTGAAACATTTACTGGTGAAGATCAAAGAAGACAACCTTCTGTATGGATTATGCCTCAACATCAAGAAAGCAAAAAAATCCTTGCAACTGGGTCAGTATCCAGCTTCATGATAAATGGAGAAAATGTTGAGGTTGTCTAAGATTTTGCTTTACTTGGTTCTACAATCAATACCCACAGACGTAGGAGTCAAGAAATCAAAAGACGCATTGCATTGGGAAAAACTGTTGCAAAATACTTAAAGTGTTGAAAAGGAGTTAACACTGAAGACCAAGGTGCACCTGATTCATGCCATGGTATTTCCGGTTGCATCATACGCTTGTGAAAGCTGGATGTTGAATAAGGGAAACAGGAGAATTGATGCTTTGGAACTATGATGCTGGAGATGAATATTGAATATACTATGGACTGCAAAAAGAACCATTAGATCTGTCTTAGAAGTACAACCAGAGTGCTCCTTGTAAGCAAGGATAGCTAGACTGCGTCTTAGGTACTTTGGGCATGTTGTTAAGAGGGACCAATCCCTGGAGAAGGACATTACGTTCAGGAGAGTGGCAGGTCGACAGAAAAAAAAAAAAAGGAAGACCCTCAACTAGTTGGGTGGACACAGTGTCTGCAACAATGGGCTTAAACATAAAAACAATCATGTGCATGGCACAGCGCTGGGTAGTGTTTGGTTCAGTTGTACATAGAGTCACTATGAATTGGACCGACTAGATGACACCTAACCACAACAATAAGTCCATTACTTCCAAAAAATTCTCAGTTGTACATGAATTGACATGGAATTTCCTTATCTACGTTTCCCTTCGTGTCTTACTTTATGAACACAGATTTGGCAAGGAGGGATTCCCTCAGCCTTCATTGGCATTTCTCAGTGCTCCCATGTGAGCCATCCTCTTTCCGGTGTACAATTCCAACAGCTTCTCTTATTCATTCATGGGAACTCCAAAGGTCACTTGTTGTTGCTGTTGCTGCTGCTGTTGTTGCTGCTGCTGTTGTTGTTGTAGCTTTTGTTGTTAATATCTTTCTCTGGGACTTTTATACCCAATCTGACACTGGGTACTCATTCACGGGAACGCCAAAGGTCACGTCTTATTGCTGCTGCTGTTGTTGTTGCTGTTGTTCTTGTTGTTGTTGTTGTTCTTGTCGTTGTTGTTGTTGTTGTTAATACGTTTCTCTGGGACTTTTATACCCAGACACTCGGGATACCCAGGTGAGCACTTCCTAACTAGCCTTCCGCATCTCAGAAACTTGACTCTCCATCACTGGTCCTAAAGTTTGTTTCTGCTCCAGGGGCCCTCCACCCCCTTCTTCCTTCCCCTCCCCAGGACACCCTGCCTGCCACAGACACCCTGCGCACCCCACCCCTAGCCCCTCAACGGCCTCCACACAGACCCTCCCCGCCTGGCCGCGCGCCCCGCTCCGCCCCTCGAGCCCTGTGCTTGGCCTGCGGCCCGCGGGCGCGCATGCGCCATGCGCGCCCCGCCCTCCCGCCCGCCCGGCGCTACGGAAGGCGCCGCGCGCTCGGCCCCGCGCACTTCCTCTCTGGGAGCCAGCGGAGGGGGAGCAGGTTCGCGGTCCTCCGAGGTGCAGAGACCCTGCCCCAGTCCCGCGGCGCAGACATGTCCGAGCAGAGTAAGGACCCCAGCGCCCCCGGGCCTGCAGCCGAGGCCCCCGGCGCGCAGATGCGCAGCGGCGGCGACGGCGGCGACGACTCCGAGGTCCCCGCGCGCGCGCCACCGGGCCCGGTGGCCGCCCCGCAGGCCGCGCCGCGCCCCCAGGACCCGATCGAGGAGGCCGACCCCAAGATCCTGCAGCAGGCCGTCGAGGAGGGCCGCGTGTACCAAGAGCCGGTTGAGGCCCAGCCGCCGCCGCCGCCCGCGCCCGCGCAGCTGGTGCAGAAGGCGCACGAGCTGATGTGGTACGTGCTGGTCCGCGACCAGAAGCGCATGGTCATCTGGTTCCCGGACATGGTGAGAGACGTGATCGGCAGCTACAAGAAGTGGTGCCGGAGCATCCTGCGGCGCACCAGCCTCATCCTCGCCAGGGTGTTCGGGCTGCACCTGCGCCTCACCAGCCTGCACACCATGGAGTTCGCGCTGGTCAAGGCCCTCAGCCCGGAGGAGCTGGACCGGGTCGCGCTGAACAACCGCATGCCCATGACCGGCCTGCTGCTCATGATCCTCAGCCTCATCTACGTGAAGGGCCGCGCGGCCCGCGAGAGCGCCGTCTGGAACGTGCTGCGCATCCTGGGGCTGCGGCCCTGGAAGAAGCACTCCACCTTCGCCGACGTCAGGAAGCTTATCACCGAGGAGTTCGTCCGGCAGAACTACCTCAAGTACCAGCGCGTGCCCTTCGTGGAGCCGCCCGAGTACGAGTTCTTCTGGGGCACCCGGGCCAGCCGCGAGATCACCAAGATGCAGATCATGGAGTTCCTGGCCAGGGTCTTCAAGAGAGACCCCCAGGCCTGGCCCTCCCGATACAGAGAGGCTCTGGAGGAGGCCAGAGCTCTGCAGGAGGCTAATTCCACCGCCCACTGCTCCCGCAACAGTGTCTCTGAGGACTAGCGAGGTCTGAGGGCACTTCTTAGTTTCTGACCCGCACCAGGGGTGTGAAAGGGTGGGGCAGGACCATTAGAGTATTCAGGATCTACAGTGCAGTACTCCACGTGTAACTTTTAAGTTTTCAGTACAGTGCTTTTATACCTTTTAATGCCATGTTGTATTCATTTTGGGTACTATGGAGTAGGGTTTAGGATCTGTGCATGTTTGTATGTAAACAAAGTTGGTGCTTTTGCTTTTGTGCTGTCTTTCTTGGATTTTTTGTACCAGACGCGTGCTAAACTCACGAAATACACTGAGAAGTTATTCTTATTGTTTTATATGGGACCGTTAGTGTGTATTGTGGACTACCATCGGAAAGTCTGGAAGGACTCACCAGCAAAGCTGTGGCCTGACCAAGAGAAGAGTCGAGGCCCCTCTCTGTGTGACCTGGCTGGACACAAGAAACATCTTTGTGAAGTGAACTGATGTGAACTGGGATGGTCTCAGTGTGGGCACTTGGCACACTTTATTAAACATATAAACCCCACCACAAATAAACTTTACACAGCAGAGATTCTTGTGGTGCACTCGTTTTTGTTAAAATGTACTTTACCTTGTTCATGGGGTGGTCGGGGTGGGGACGAGGCAGAGTCCTCCATTGAACAAAACACAAATCTGTCACCTAGGAGGGTGGGGAAGTCACTACCCAGGGGGACTCAGAAGTATGAGTAGTTGGTAGTTTTATTTTTCAAAATCCTACTCGTGTCCATTTCCAAAACTTCGGAGAAAATGTAAAATCAAGTGCCCATCATATGGAAATAACTGGTACTGTTTAGAGTAGTTGCCTTCTCTTCATTTTCAAAATTTTATCAAAAGTAATTGCTGTCCTTTTGTGGGCGCTTAAAGGGTGAGACCTCACACTGCACACTTTGTGTGCATTTTCTCCTTTTGCTTAATCTTAAGGACATCCCTAAGAGGCAGGGAGTTACTCTATCAGTGCTGCAGAGGAAGTGCAGGAACAAAATATTGGCAATGAATTCCCCTTAGATCATAAAGCTTCTAAGAGAAGGAGCTAGGATGTGAAGGCAAACGACATGAATTTAGAGCCCACAATTGTCCCCACTTCTCACCTGCCTAAGAGCTCCTCCCTGCCTCCTGCATTTATTTATTTACCTTTTTTAATTCCCTGCTAGAATGTGCCCTCTTAGCTCCCCACCCCCAGTGCTCCCGTGAACTCTCCTGCCTTCCCCCACTGTAAGCTGAGGATTTTATTCTCCTAGTTAATTCCAAGCGTCTTAGAGAAAACAATACTATTCTGATTATACAAATGAATTCAGGGAGATTCACTGACCTAATCAAGTCATAGTCCTGCTTGAGGGTGTAGCAAGGGTTTGAAAGAACCTTCCGCAAGGGTTGGAGATGACGGAGCCTTCTCTGTCCAGTGACGTTGGGGGGATCCACCTGACATGAGGGGTGTGAAGGTGGGGATGGGTTGGGGAAATTGCCCACTGGGACCAATGTGGTCCAGCAGTCTTCGGGTTGCAGTGGCCCCTGGGTATCCCTGAGAGTGGGATGGGATAAGGCTCGGGGTGAGGGGCTGTGAGTGGAGAGAATTCTCACTAGGAAGCCTGCAGCTCTGTGAGAAGGGAGGGAAAGGGGGCTTTAGTAAGATCGGAAATCCTTTAGACTCCAAGAGTGTGGGGGAGAAAACATCAGATCAAGCTTAGAAACTTTTCTGGGGAAGGTGGAGATCAAAGGGGACAGACCTCTCACACCACACCCCAAAGAAGTAAACAGGGAGTCACAGCTGGGCGAGGAAATTATAATCAGTGGGTTGGGACCTCGAATTTCCAACACACTGGCATTGCTTAGCGCATAAGTTCAGGTGCTTAAAATGCTTAAAAAGCCCCGTAGTGGCTGCCCGTGAATTCCTTCACAGGAGTGGGGGTGGGAAACGGGGGCCCATCTGGAATAACCCAGGTAGGGTTGCTTTGGCTTTGAATGTCACACCCATTCAGAAATTTTAGAATTGTTAGAAACCTCATCTCCCCCAAACCCACCCCAAAACATTAAAACAAATCTACCTCTTTCCACTTAAAATGATGGGGCTATCCAAGAGGTCCCAGCTCTGGAGCAGGGCCCCGGCTGTTATTTCTGACATGGCATGGTGCTGGTTATTTTCTCTAACACCCTGATACTTGCATCACAGCTGGATTGACTCTTTGAAACAACTGTAAACACTATTTTGACAGTCACACCCTGAGGTCACCAGGCAGACATCCTCACATCCTCACTTAACTCCCAGTGTTTACCATTACCCTCCTCCCTGCTGTGAAAGGCATGGAGAACCGCCCTCTGTAAAGCTGACCTAAGATTGCTGACGTGGGTACCTCAGCTATGCCATGGAAGACGGAACCTTTGCAAAAAAACAGGGTTATGAGAAACTAGCAGCTGACTTCAGCAAGGCTCATGGGAAGGGCAGCTTCACAATAGTGTTATCTTGACGCTAGACAGAGGAAGAGGCTTTACAGATGTAGAACGAGCTTAATTCCTGACGGCCAGGGGTACTGAAGAAACAGAGGCTTGAGGCACAGGGAGGGAGCATTCAGCAGCTCTCTTAGATTTTCATGTTGTCTCCAAATTAAAGAGTTGGAGAGTCTACCAAATGTTCTGCAAAAGGTTTACCTAAAAGGTGTTGGGACAGTTCATTCAGAAAGGGTTGGTGGATCCTTGGAGTTCCAGTCCAGGATAGCAGTTTTCTGACAGATTTCTGTGGTGGGGAAAGATTTCCCTAATTTCTTAAAACATCTGATCTTTTACCTGCCAACTGGAGTCTCATTTCTCTACTCATACACACATTTCACTTTAACCAGCATCATTTCATTAAAATTATAGGGGCCAAAAAGGGCCTTTGGAAATTTAATATAGATTATGATGACATCTAGTTTAAGCTGTCCTTTGGGGATATAAATGATTTTAAGCAGTATCATAATTAAATAAGGAAGAGATGTTTTAAATGAATGGACACAGCTAAGTTTTTATTTTTCTGCTGGCAATCCATTCCCCCCCTTGCACTGTGAGTCTTAGCTGACAAATTTAAGAACACCACTTCCTGTGAGAACCCTCTGCTAGTCCTATACCCACAGCCATGTTCTAAATTTGGCACCCAGAATATACAGGCTGTATATAAATAAGTGCATTTTGTCATTCAATTGCTAGATACTGAAAATTGAGAATGGAGTCTGATTTATCATTTCCCTGATGCTTCTTGACTTAGTTACTGGCATATGAATGTGCTTGATAAGTATTTCTATTCAGGTTAAGAAACTCAAAATATTGCTGGGCACAGTGGTGAATGTCTAGAATCCCAGTGACTTTGGAGGCTGAGGCAGAAGAATTGCAAGTCTGAGGCCAGAGGTAGCCTGCATAATTTAATAAGACCCTGTCTCAAAATAAAATTTAAAAATGGGCTGGATTGCAGCTCATGGTAGAGTACTTGCAAAACATGCATGAGACCCTGGGTTCAATCCCCAGTATGGAAAGAAAGAAGAAAAGAAAGAAAGGAAGGAAGGAATAAAAAGAAAGAAAGAGAGAGAGAGAGAGAGAGAGAGAGAGGAAAGAAAGAAAGGGAGGGAAGGAAAGAAAAAGGAAGGAAGGAAGGAAGGGAGGGAGGGAGGGGGGGGGAGGGAGGAGAGAGAAAGAAAGTCAAAATATTACAAAAATTCCCCCCTCTACATAGAAAAATAAAGCCAAGTATAGCAAACAGCAATTAGCCAAACAAGAGTGGAGAAAACATAATTTGAAAATAGTGAAAGAAAAGAAAAGAATGCAAAAATGGTAGAAATAAAAAATTGTTTCAGGAATCAGTTCTCTTAAAAGTCCAACAAAATAAGCCAGGATCTAGTAGTTTCTTTCTTTTTCTTTTTGGCTAAATCGTACCAATAAACAACTTCTTATAAGGCAAATGGGCCAAGGTTAGCGCTTCAAAGACAAACATAAATATCAAGTGAGAAAATGAAAAATTCCAACTTCACTTATTAAATAAAGACGCTTTTGTACAGTAATTCACCAAACACACAATAAAAGTGAATCCCCAGCCCTAGCAGGAGTCAGTTGAAATTGGCATTCTTCTACCCTGCTATGGTTGTACAAGTGACTGCACGCTGCCCTCTGCACTCATGTGGAATGCATCTTGAGCACCTAATAATTGCAGACACAGGGCTGGGAGTTAGGGATGCGAGAGTGAACATAATAGACATTGTCCTGAGGTCACAGAGCATTCACTGGATTGAAAGAAGCAGGTGAATAGAAGAATTACCCTTCAGGGTAGCGATCGCCTCACTAGCAGAAGTATAACGAGAAAGAGGCGCAGACAGGTGCACCCAACTCCGACTCTGCAAGAGAAGTGTTGTATGAATTGGCATCTATAGGATGAGAAGTCATTAACAGCATGAAAGCACCGTAAGGAAGGGTAGGCTTGGCAGAAGGGTTTCTTTGTGTTCCGGGGAGCTGCTATGAATGCACACAGAAGTGCACCAAACCACAGTTTCTCGAAATCCGGGAAAAGGGAGATGAGAAATAAATTTCTAACTGGGAGGTCTAAAACATTCTTCTTTCTCTCTTAATTTGGCATATTATGCTTTGTTCTGCTAGCCAAGGGTTTAAATCCATTAACTACATTGCATAGTTTCCTGATCTAAATAGCGTCTTATGCTCCTTTACCCGGCCACCTGTCTAGCATAAAAAGATCTTACAGTTTGGTGTTTGCATGTATATATTTGTTTGTATATTTATTTAATGGAGATTTGTTGAACTTCAATGATATGGACAATTTTGTGAAAGAGATTTGCATGCTTTGGTGACTTAAGCAAAGATAATTTCAAAGAATATACAGTAGTCCCCTGTTAGTTGGTTATTAGATCAACAGCTTAGGTGCCATGATGCTTATGGCCAAGTAACACGTATTTTATTTAATAATGCCCTCAACACGCAAGAATAGTGATGCTGGCCATTCTATTACAGCATGTTGTTACAGTTGTTTCTATTTTAATATTTTGGACTTAGTTAAGGGATTAAGGGTGAAGTAAGATATTGGAGAAGTGGGTCTTGAATCTCAAGTCTCAGGCTAGAGCACAGGGGAACGGTCAGCTTGATTTAATAAGATAGGAAAGGCACGGAAGAGAATAAGCTTTGGGTAAAAGCAAGAAAGAGTTTATATAGGAGGACTCTGAGATATCCTAGCAGAGACATGAAGTACACAATAAAGATACCTAGCTGAAGGTTGAAAATCACCGCCCTGAAGTGGAGCCATGCATTTATCCAGAGAGAAAGTGCGGGGAGTAGAGAGAATTATGTCCTTGACTGTATTCTGGGAAACTGAAACATTTTCACGTCTGGTAGTGAAGGAAGAACTGGCAATCTGAGCACAGAAAGTAATGGGTAAGAGAGCGAACAGTAAGCCAAGAGCATATTGGATCATGGAAATCAAAACAGAAGCTTTTTTAGCCAAAGGAAGGGGCCAAGGGTGGCACATACTGTAGAAATATCATAAAAGCATTTGGGAGGGGTAATTTTCAGTTAGTAGGATCATTGCTGATTAGAAAAGCAATTAAGTTCAGAGAAATATTGTGCGTTTAGCACTAACTGTATTGAGAGACAATAGTCGCCTTAACCAGTAAGTGAGTAATGAAGATAGACATTGTTGTTGTTGTTAGGTACCGTCGAGTCAGTGTCTGACTCATAGTGACCCTATGTACAAGGGAACAGTATTGTCAGTGCTTCTCTGCTATTCACAGAGTTTTCAATGGTGGATTGGTTTTGGGGAGTGGGTTCCCAGGTCCTTCTCCCAAGCCTACAGCACCTCGTGTTCCCAGGCGATCTCCCATCCAAGGACTAACCAGGCCCGACCCTGCTTCGCTTCTGAGATCTGATGGGATTAGATGCCACAGTGCTATGGCAGCAGGCATATGGAGATTAACAGGCAAAACTTTAGGAATACATCTATGGAGACAAAGTTGACAAAAATTGATGATTGATTAAATGCTACAGTAAGGACAGAGAGGAGCTGAGGATCACGGCCAAGTTTCTGGTCTGCAAAACTTCTTGTAGTGCCAGTTAATGATTTGGGGAGCACAGAGAGAACAGATTTATGTGGGAGGATGATGAATTCAGTTTTAGACTTGTTGAGTTTGATGTGAATGTGAGACATGAAAACAGAGATGTGCATTTGGTTGGGGGTACAGTCACAAAAGAAGAACTGAGTATTCTGATTAGAATCCTACGAATGGGTGAATGGGGATGAAAGAAATTGCTAACAGGGAGTGTGTTGGTTTAGAAAGGTAACCTGTGCTTTTCTAGAGTGGTGTAGGCAGGACCAACACTAGGATGCTCACTTTTAGACACTAACAGCAAGTGTTTAGGTTCCTTTTTATTCCTACATGAGTATCACTTTGGGACCATTAGAGAGAGAGAGAAGGGGGAGACACGGTATCCAGATAGTATTAAGAAACAGTGGACAGAGACAAGTAATAAAGTGAGATTCAGAAAATGTGGGTTTAGAGATGCCAAGAGGAACAGGAGATAGTCAATTGTGTTAGCTGTGGCTGTCTGCAGTAATAGAACTGGAGAGTAATCACTGATGAACATTCACTGAAGTTGCTAATGAAGAGGTCATTTTCCCCTGATGAAGAGCAACTTGAATGAGATAGATAACCAACGGAAGACAAACTTCGTGAATTGAGAATTGAGCTGCCTATGAGTGTTCAAGCTGTGATCCAAGATACAGTGAATATTTAAATAAGACCATTTATTGCAGTAAAAGACACATTGCCATGAATTCCCCTCAAAGATCTCCACCCCCAGCTTTGAACACACTTATCCCATTTTCCCTATCACTTTCTAAAGAAGGTCTGGAAGTCCTTTTGTGGGTGTGTTTAGTTGTGCTGTGATGCTGCCCCGATGTCCTGAATTGATTCAAAATGGTCACTTTTCATTGTTATCTTGTGTTTGGGGAAGAGCCAGAGGTCACACAGTGCCAGATCTGGTGAATAGGTGGAGGAGGACACACAGTAATGCCTTTTTTTTATTTGTTTGTTTTTTGTGTACTGGGGGTTGAACCACGCCGGGCTTTGCAAGTGCTGGACCACTAAGCTGTACCCCCAGCCCTTTTTTTTTTTTTTTTACTTTTTGAGACAGGGTTTCGCTAAATTATGCAGACTGCCTCTGGTCTCCAACTTGCGATCCTCCTGCCTCTGCCTCCTGAGTTGCTGGGATTACAGGCATGCCCACTGCGCCCAGCTACACTGTCATGTTTCTGTTTGACAGAAATCATCATATCAGAAGAGATATATAACACAGAGCATTGCAATGACGGAGGATGAAACTAAAGGTATTTGCAAAAGAGGACTTTCAGAACTGCTTCAGAAAATGGCAAGAACGATGGTTAAGTGTTCTCAACACCAGGGGAGTATTTTGCAGGGGATTAATGGAGATGTGTCTTTTACTGTAATATTTTTTTAAAATTTAGACATTTACTCTATTTTTTGTTCACCCTTGTATCTGATTTGAATATTAATTTCAGATGGAGAGAAGTTGGCATTGAGGGAGTGGTGAAATAGACAGCATAAGTAGAGTGGCTAGCCTTAAACAGAAATAGGCATGTGTGTGTTGCAGAGGAAGGAGGATAGTATGACCAATTGATACAGGTGTGTTTGTGTCTGTGACACAGAGCTCAGGGTGTTCTATTTTCTCAGAGGAATATCAGGAAAAAAAATAAGACAAAAGGCACTCCTAAAAGTTGCCCAGAATATGGAGAAGACCCAGGTCTTACCAGGACATGTACAATGGCAGGTACCAGCAGATATTATAAAATTTCATTTACTAATATGTAAAAATAATAATATATTACTATCATGCTTTTTTATTTCTTCCAGGAATGCAAAGCCATTTCACTATTCCAAAGTCAATTGCCATAAATCACCATATTAACAATCTTAAGATGAAAAACCACATGATCATATCAATTCATACAGAAAAGGCATTTGGCAAAATTCAACTCCCAGTCATGACTAGAATTCAGCAAATTAACAATGGAAAGGCACAATCAGTAGGATTAATTCCTCTAATGTAATTGTTTTTATTTTTCTTCCATAAATGAGTAAGAGTATGCAGTATCTGTGATTCTGTGCCTGGTTTATTTAATTTAACATCATATCTTCCAAGTCAATTCATGTTTCTGCAAATGACAGAATTTTTCCTTTTCATGGCTAAATAATATCATATATATAGATAGAGAGAGAGAGAGAGAGAGAGAGAGAGAGACATATATGTATATTTTTTTAACCTCAGTTGATAGAGTGCTGCTCTGCACTGTTTGAAGCCCTGGGTTCAATCTGCAGCACCACAAATATGGGAGAAGGATGTGGCAATCCACTCCTGAAACAATCCTGAAACAATCAGCCATTGAAAACCCCCATGAGCCAGACCTGACTTGATGGAACCTAACAACAACAACAATATATAATATTTTCTGTATCCGCTCAGTTTATGGGAATTTCAACTGATTCCATATCCCAGCTATTGTGAATACTGCATCAATAAGCATAAGGATGCCAATGTATCTTTGATATACATATTAATTTCCTTTGAATACATATCTAGTAGTGGGATTACTAAATCTTGGTTTCCAACACATAGAAATAATAAATGTTTGAGGAAATGTAAAATGCTAATCATCCTGATTTGTTCATTACACCTCATATGCATGTTACAAATTATCATACTGTATCTCATAAATATTTACAAATATATGTTAATTAAAAATAAAAAGGAATAAACATCAACTTAGAAAAATGCATAAAAAACCTCCTACAATTAACATTACCCAGTGTTTAATCCCCAACATATCTGTTAACTTGTCATACTGTGAAGGCTTGTATGTCGCTGTAATACTGAAAGCTATGCCACCAGTATTTCAGATACCAGCAGGCCACTCATGGTGGACAGGTTTCAGCAGAGCTTCCAGACTAGCACAGACTAGGAAGAAGGACCCAGAAGCCCACTCCCAAAACAATTAGCCATTGAAAACACTATGAATAGCAAAGAACCACTGTCAGATATACTGCTGAAAAATGAGCCCTCCAGGCTGGAAGGCATTCAAGAAACAACTGGGGAAGAGTTGTCTCCTCAAATTAGAGTCACACTTAATGAAAAGAATAGAGTAAAGCCTCTGGGACCTCCTTTTGCTGATGTAGCACAACTCAAAATGGGAAGAAGCATAGTGGTAGCAACAGTTGGCTCAAATATAAAAAGATTTTTGCATGGCACAGTGTTGGGTAGTATTTCATCCTGCTGTACTTAGGGTTACTGTGAGTCAGTCATGACTTGACAGCACCTAACAACAAGTGTTTAATGGTGGAGGATGGAATGCTTCCCTCTAAGATTGGATAAAAGAGTTAGGTGTCTATTCTTACTCATCATTTTCAATGTGGTACTGAAAGTCATACCCAGAAAAGATGAGATAATAAAGACCGAAAGTGTCTCTATTTTCAGATGATATGATTATAACCCTTGAAAAATCACAAATAATCTACAAAACCAAAACTAAAATATTCCTAAAACTAATAACTGAGTTTAGCAAAGTCATAAGATACAAGTTTAATAAACAAATAAATTATGATTCTATTGATTAGTACTAATAATTGAAAACTGAAAAGCAAAATATAGTAACATTGATAAAAGCTCAAAAATACTTAACATTTACATCTTGCTAAATGTATATTAAGCCTACGTCCATACCATTGTGGTGTCCGATCCCGTCAGATCTCGGAAGCTAAGCAGGGTTGGGCCTGGTTAGTACTTGGATGGGAGACCACCTGGGAACACCAGGTGCTGTAGGCTTGGGAGAAGGACCTGGCAACCCACTCCCCAAAATCAATCACCCATTGAAAACCCTACAAATAGCAGAGAAGCACTGACAATAGTGTTTCACCTGTTGTATGTAGGGTTACTATGAGTTGGACACCGACTTAATGGCACCTAACAACAACAACAACAACAAAAATGTATATTGGATCTTTAACTTGAAAAATATATGAAACTTTGATAAAATATCAAAGACCTAAATAAGTGGAAAAAAATCATGTTCCTGAGTCAGAACATTCAACATAGCGAGTTGATAAAATTGATCTCTAGGATTAATGCAATTCCGATCAAAATCCTACCGGTTTGCTGTTTGCTTTGATTTTAGCACTAAAAATCCCCCTTTCCAGGAAGCTCCTCTGTGGAATGTGAAAATCCACATTCTGGACTATGAGTGAAAAACATCAGGGAAATATGGGTAAACTCACCAGACACCACCCAAAGAGACACTGGGTGCATTTTAGGGTCAAATGTAGACAGAATGTACTATGTTTTCTTAAGCTGCCATAACTTTGTGTTTTCCCCCAGACCACTGATGTTACTACCCACGATTTTCAGCCCACAGTAATGAACTTCTAGTGCATCATTCTGACTCATGTCACTTAAATATGTGATTGAAGCTTGTTGTAACCTTGAGCGTTTATCAGCATTTGACTTTAATCCATAGATTATCTGCCTGCCTGGTATCAATTTAGTGCAAGTTCAGTTTTTTAGCTTTATAAATATTATGACCATGTTTTCTGGGAACTCGGATATAAAAAATAAGAACAACAATCACATAAAAGCAAGCATGGCAGAAGGCTAAATGATTGCATTAGTTGATGTGTACAAAAGCCACAGACAACCATATTAGAAAGTAAATAAGCAAGACAGAACATATTGTACAATATATAGAAATTTACTTGTGAGTGGGCATGATGGAGATAGTGATGCAAGCGGTATTACTTTTCCAGGGCAGCAATAAACAGGAACCATAGACTGGCTGGCTTAAACAGAAATCTGTTCTTGCACAATTCTAGAGATCAAAGTATCAGCAGAGTCCATTCCTCTTGATAACAGTAAAGGAAGGATCAATTCCTAGGCGTCTGTCTTTGGATTGCAGATAGATGCCTTCTACATTTCTTCACGTTGTTTTCCCCCATGTAGAGACTTAATTTCACAATGTTGGGATGAGAAAATCAAGTAAAACTGTCTCTCAGGATCTGTGGGGTATTGGTTGCAAGACCCCTGCAGATCCTCAACTCCATGGATGCCAAAGTCCCTTAGTAAAAATGGCTAAGTATTTGCATGTAATGTATGATCATCCTACCATACACTTATAGATGATTTATCATTTATAGATGACTTATTATTTATATTATATTATATTATTTATATATTTATATATTTATATTATTTTTTATATTTATATTATATATTTATATATTTATATTATTATAAATATACTACTTATAGATGATGACTTATCATTTATAGATGACATTTATAGAATCATTTATAGATGACTTATAATACAATGCAAATGTTATATAAGTAATTATTACATTGTATTCTTTAGGAATTTAGCTCAGTTGGTGGGGTGCTGTGCTGCAGTCTCTGAGGTCCCGAGTTCAATTCCCAGCACTACAAAAATGGGAGAAGGACCTGGCAACCCTCTCCCAAGGCAATCCCAAAAACAGTTAGCCATTGAAAACCCTATAAGGGTCGTTATTAGTCAGATACCGACTCGACGGCACCTAGCAACAACAACAACCACAACATTGTTTAGGAAATAATGACCAAAAAAATTCTGTATGTGTTCAGTATAGACACAATCTTTATTTTACTGAATATTTTTGATCCATGGATGCAGACCACAGACTGAGGGATAACTGTGTTTTTAAATGGATTAAATGTTTCTTTGGCTCAAAAAGACACCAACATTCAGCTGGAAATTGTAGCTACTGAATTAGCTTAGGTACACCACACAAACAAGTGAACATTATCATCTCATTTTCTTGATTGCTCTTTGAAACTGAGTAAAGTTACATTTCCTGACTTATAAGACACAACTAAATTTTCCTTTGGGAAAATGAAATGGAACATTTTGGTAACAGATGCATGGGCACTTTTCAGTGCAGAACAGATTCTGTCAGGTCTTTTCATCAATCATACTTTCTATACTACATCAAGTGACGCATAAAATCATGGAAACAAAATGTCCCTTACCTCTTAGTCATTTTAATTTGCAAAGAGGCGCTTCTAATTATCTTTTTCGTTTTTATGAAAATTTTAATTAAGCCACAGAAAACAGAAAACAAAAGATTATTTATATTTTGTTCCAATCCTAACGAGACTCTGCTCATCCATATGCATAGTTGACAGGCAGTGCCAATGTAAATTTGGCAAATTCCATTCTGTCTATGTGCTTCTTATCAAAGGAAATGAAAGGCTATTACCTGGTTTCATGTCCCAAAGATTTCACACTGTGCTCCTAAAGAGGGGGAGGCATGCTTGCTTGTGACTTTGAGGCTTCCATAATTAAGGTTTTTGGTAACTTTTCAAATTTCTGAAAAGATGCAGAAACCAGAATTGATATTGTTGGTTTTACAGAAGCAGAAGGAGATAGCACCTTTAGAAGGGTGCCTACAAGGCAGTTCTCATTTTTGTTAGCCATGGAGAAGACACTGAAAGCCTGGTTTGCCATAAACTCATATTTTCAAGGTATAAGAGAAGATGGATATCCTTATTGAATTTGGAAATACATGGAGGATGGGAATAAAGACAAGTAGAACAATAAAAAAAGGAATCTGTATGCATCCCCCAAAAAACTGTTGGTAATCTTTGAAGAGACTGTAAGCATCCCAGCAAGGGATCAACTAAGTGCACCTGAATTACTTGTTGTTATTTTGATTACAACAACTGATTACAGCAACAAAAACTGATAGATCAAACACAAAACAAATATACAATAAAAAGGTAACGAAACAAGATTATTTCAGAACTCAGAAAAGAACAGCCAAATTAAACAGGACTTCATTTCTTAGAAATTGTAACATATTTGGAATCCAATTCAATTTTGCAAGTTTAAATTACTTCTCTGAGGACAACTGTGGTGGTGCACACTTGTAATCCTAACCCTCAGGAAACTGAGGCAGGAGGATCACAAGTTTGAAACTAACCTAAGCTACATAGTGAGATCCTGTCTCAAAACAAAATAAAACAAAATAATAAATACGTCTGTGCCTTGAAACTATTTTCCAGGAGAAAGAGGGTTAACTTGCATTGATAGCCCATGCACTTGAACATTTTTGTCCACAGCCACTATAATGAATTTATAGACACAAAGGAACTCATTGACAAACAGTTATTCTACCAAACGAAGTTTGTAGGAAGAAATGTGTGGATATTTGAAATCAGGAAAACAATTCCTGCACTTTTTAAAGTGTGCTGTTACTAGTAGAAAAATCCTCAGTATTCCATTGCAATGCTCTTCTTGAGCATATATTTAGCTTGATGTCATTACATTCGACTTACACTTAGAACTGGTGCAATAAGGACGTGATGAAAACAGAACTGCAAGTCAAGACAAGTTATGTTCATAAGCAACATACTGAGTTTCAACACTACATGAAAGAAAAGAAAGATATGAAAATCTCAAGCATTACATATAAATATTTTTGAAAAAAGTAAATAGAAGAAAATTATCTCATGTATCATAGGATAGAAATAATTATATCATTGTTGAGTTAAACACTGAAATATTCTATAGTCCTTTTGCATTTATATTATTCTTTTAAAAGTTAAAATTTTAAGAAAAAACAAACTACAGTGTAGCCTATAAAATTTAAATGTGCAATCAAAGGTTAAAATGCCTTATGAAAAAAGATTGTAAAATACCATTATACTTTCACATATATTTATTAGTATCATTTTTATTTATTAGTATTTCAGTCCTAATACTAATTATTACTCATTACTACTATTAACCAGCCTTAATTTGTTTTGTTTTAAAATATCATTTATGAGCCAAATGTGGTGGTACATACCCGTAATCCCAGCAACTTGGGAGTTAGAGGCAGATGGTTCACAGATTCAAGACCAGAGGCAGTCTAAGTAATTTATTGAGACAGTGTCTGGATTAAAATTTTTTTTTAATGTGCTGGGGGTGCTCTTCAGTGGCAGAGTGGTGCTCAAGACCCTTGATTCAGCTCCCAATACTGCAAAAAGGAATAGGAAATAAACAGAAAGGAAAAAAAGAGAAAAGAAAAGAAAAACACAAAGAAATGAAAAAGATAGAAAAGGAAAGGAAAGGAAAGAAATACTACTATGTAACATAAAAGTAAATGATACAGGATAATATATACTTTCAAAGAAATTCCTACTTTTCATGTGCTATATTAAAATAATAGAACATGTATGGTTATTATATATTTTACATTATTATGATTTAGTTTATTGTGACTGTGACTGCGCCCTAAAAATTTGGCCACCTTGGAAATAACAAGCCAATTCTAAAATTTATACCAAAAGTCAAAGGAACTCAGATAGCTTTAAAATGCGTAATAGATGAATAAAGATGAAATAATTGTTTTGCTCAATTTTATGACTGACTATACAACACAGTAATCACAAATACCAACACTGTGTGGTATTTGGCAGAGTGATAGACACACAGACAATTGAAGTAGAATAGAGCACTCAGAAATAGACCAATACAATTATAACCAACCAATTCCTGACATTCAAAAACAACTCAGTGGCAAGACAATCTATCCAACAAATAGATGTCAGGACAGTTATATATCTGCATGCACAAGCATGCAAACCAAACAACTTCCAACACTTCAGCATAAACGTCACACCTTCTACACAAATTAGCTAAAAATGGATCATAGCTCTAAATGTAAAATGTAAAACTTTAAACTTTTAAAGAAAACCATGGCATTAGGGATCTTTATTAACCTGGGTGAGGTGAAGAGTTCTTAAGACACTAAAAGTTAGTCCATAAAAGAGAGAACTGAGAAATAGACCTTGTGCAAATGAAAATAAATTGTTGTCTGTTAGCAGACTGAAAAGACAAGCCACAGACTGGGGAAAATATTTGCAGACCACATGTGAAGAAATAGATTGTGTTCAGAATATAAAAACAGCTCTCTAAACTCAACATTAATAAAATAAACAACCCTGTTAGAAAATGACCAACTATTGGAATAGACACTCAATCAAACAGTAGTATGGATGGCAAATAAGTCCATGAAAAGACAGTTAACACTCTTGTCCATTAAAGAAGTGTAAATTAATATTGCAATAGATGCCACTACATACAGATTACAGTAGCTAAAAGAAAACATGCTGTCAATATCCAAAAGTGGATGTGGGACAGCTGGAACTCTCACCTGTTGCTTGTGAAAGTGTCAAATCACACAGCCACTCTGAAAAATTGGTTGATAGTTTCTCATGAATATACACTTATCATAAGACCCAATGGGCTTTACCTTGTCTTCAGTGTTTACTGAGATCTAGGTTTACGCCCAAAGTGTGTATGCTAATGTTTATATCACCTTTATTTTGCAACAACTCACAACTGGAAACATCGCACTTGTCTCTAAACAGATGAATAAATGTGTGTGTTTGTGTATGTGTGTGATGGAATATTACTCAGTGATAAAATAGAAACAAGACATTGTTACATGTAGCAACTTGGATGGATCTGAAGGGCATTATGCTGAGTCCTCAAAGAAATAAAGATCTGAAAAAGTTGCATGCTATACAATACTGATTTTATAAAATACTAGAAATAACTAATTTATAGCAAAGTGAAACACATAAGTGGTTACCAAGTTTGTGGGAAGATGTGATGGAAAGTGATGCCATGATAGATAAGAGAAACTTGTGAAATAGTTCTGTATCCTGATGATATTAGTGGCAACACAAATCTCTATAATAAAATTTTATAGCACTCAGAAAAATGAGTGCATTTCAAAACTGATAAAACCTGAACAAGGATGGTAGTTTACTTAATAGTAGCATTGTTGTTGTGGCTCAGTGCCGTCGTGTCAAATTTGACTCATAGTGACCCTATGTACAACAGAGCAAAACACTCCCTGACATTGTGCCAGGTACGCATCACTTTATGTTTGAGTCCACTGTTGCATTCATTGCATTTCTTTTTATTCTGAGTCATGCCACATCAGCAAGTGGAGGTCCCAGGGGCTCTACTCCATTCTCATCATTAAGGTCGGCTCTACTTTGAGGAGGTAACTCTTGCCCAGTTGTCTTTTAAATGCCTTCCAGCCTTAGGGCTCATTTTCCAGTACTATCTTTGACAGTTCTTCTCTGGTATTCATAGAGTTTTCACTGGCTAATTGTTTCAGGAGTGGGCTGCCAGGTCCTTCTCCATACCCTGTCTTAGTGTAGAAGCTCAGTTGAAACCTGTCCTTGGGTGTTTCTGGGAGATGCACCCCATAAGCTCCCTTGTGTGGCTACATCCCAGCCTGTCCTTGAGGGAGCACATTAAAGCTCATTAGAGCTGGGGTCAAGGCCAACACCTCATTCTCAGATATCCCAGTGCAAAAAGTAGAGCTTAACCCCCCAAATCCACTCCACTGGTTCAAGAAGAAATGGAGGCTACTCAAGGTCACTAGTAAAGGGCATGTCTGAAATCCTCAGCCACCTTGTGACTAATTCCATTTGTCCTTTCCCATCAGATGCCTGCTTCTCTAGAAACCCTTGGAATGGATATATAATTACCAGGAGAGGCTCATGACAGAATCAAAGAAATGGGGACAAGGAGACACAAAGCAATTTTGAGCACATAACTAAGACCAAAGATGGAGTTGGCAATTTACTGGAGGTAGGATAATGAGGAACAGACCTTAGTGACCATGTATATTTCATAGGGGGGCTAGGGTTTAGCTGAGTTGGTAGAGTGATGCTCTGCACTCTGTGAGACCCTGTCTTAGTGTAGAAGCTCAGTTGAAACCTGTCCTTGGGTGTTTCTGGGAGATGCACCCCATAAGCTCCCTTGTGTGGCTACATCCCAGCCTGTCCTTGAGGGAGCACATTAAAGCTCATCCCCAGCACCACAAAAATGGGAGTTTTAATCCCCAGCACCACAAAAATGGGAGAAGGATGTGGCAGCCCACTGCCAAAATAATCCCAAAACAGTCAGTCATTGATAGCCCTATGAATAGCAGAGAAGCACTGACACAGTGCTGGTCATGGCACAGTGTCAGGGGGTGTTTCATTCTGTTGTCCATAGGGTCACTATGAGTCGGATCTGATTCCATGGCACCTAACAGCAACAATAACAGCATATTTCATAGAAGCCTGAAAAGTAGAAAAGTGTGAGACCACAATGGGGCATGGGAGGGGGAAGTAAAAGATGGGATGGCAGTATTCCCTATGCATGGTTCCTTCTTCTAATGCCACGTGAACATCAGTATCTTCTCTATGACACATACCCAAGCTCCAATGGTTTCAGCATGTCATTTCTCTGGGTACCCACTGCACATCAAATCTTCTGAATATTTGTGGTCTACAAACTTGGGAAATGCCCCATCTGTCTGTAGTCAATTCCTTCTCTTCATCTCCAGAGCAATATGCTGCAATCTATGCTTAGTCTCCTGAAGTCACTCTTGTGGGGCTCCTTTGCCTGGGATTGGAACCCAAACCCCACTGGTGTTGAGTGCACTGGAGACACAATCACTCCGGGAGTCCCTCAGGGAGGCAACTCAGAATTCAACTTTATTCCTGTGCACCATGCTTATAAGCATTTCAGGCTAGCCAATCAGAATCTGTGATGTTTCCCTGATGCTTTGGGTTAGTGAATCAGCACCATATGACTCAGCAAAAAATTTGAGAAGGGAGCAAGAAACTCGAGGAGGGACACGCCCTGACTGCAGTGGGCAGGAACCATCTTGCCTCAACCTCATGGACCCAAACCAGGTGTGCCACAGTGAGTCACAAAAGAGTCCAGGTAGCACCTCAGCACTTGAGGTGGGCTAGACATGCCTCGACCCACACAGGCTCAGGACCGTGTTTCCTCCCTTCCTTTCTTCGTCCCATATTACCTTTTAGATTTATCCCTACACACTCTCTCCTACTTTGGGAGGAAATCTAGATGATCTCACAAGCCCCTTCAAGGCTTCATCCTTAGGTTGTTCATGGCCAGTGTCTACTACACCTCTATGCATGTTCACCTTCTGTGACATATAAATATTCTCTCCCCCACAGCCTCTCATCTCCCGTAAGAGAGAAATCGCCACTCTTCAACTCACCCCAGTACCTTTGCGATCTCTCATTCTATGTGGACCTATGTCCTGTATATACTTAATGTTTTCTCATAACGACAGTAACAACAGTGCTCTCTCTTTATAATGCATTTCCTATTCTGTGCCGTGCCCAGGGTTTCTCAATTCAGGGCACAGACACACAGCTGTTGGAGAGTGGAATGCAGTAAAGTTATTTAAAGTGTCTTTTTAAGAGAAAACAAACATGACTCCTGGTCAGGAACTGATGTGTTTATTCTTTGACCCTGTCATATGGTGAAGTGTCATGTACACTTTGTGTGACTTAAATGTAAACCATACATTTCAAAGGAAATCCTGGGGCCAAGGAGAGCTATTGTAGGGGTATCTCCAATTCTGTTATACCATGCAGAATCTCCTACATCTTTTTGGAAATCTTTGGCTAAATAGTTTGGAAAAAGGTGCCTACTTCAGATTTGAGAGCAGAATGTTCCACCCCAATTATGAGACAAACGTGGATAAGTGACAAAGCACATCAGAGAACTGAAGATAGGGACAAACCTAAATGAATTAAATTCTAGAAATGACAAGTCCATCCTTACAACAGAGACACATTGCTGCTTCTACCTTTGAGTATAATACACTGGTCAGAACAAACTTTTTCACAGAGGACTGTAGAGAGAAACTAGACAAATTATTAACTAACTTCTATTGATTTCATGTTGTCTGAGGAGTATGACAGAAACCTAAGTCCACCTCCCAAATATCTCCTTCAGGGCTTTCATTAACTAGGAGCACAGGCATAGTGCACCAATGGCTGAATGCATAGCAGGAGAGATGAATGCTCAGGGACTCTTCCCTGAGATCAAGGTAGTGGCTAGGAGAATGCTTGTATAGGGCAGGAGCACTGAGAAAACTCCCTGAGATGCACAGATCCTTGCTGAGTACAAGGCAACCACCTGCAGGGGCCTGACACAAAGAAAGAAAACTAGAAGCAATCCTTCCCCAAGGTGCACCAAAGCCTTATTCAATGTGCATGCATGATCTGACAAAGGCAAGGGACAGAGATTAAAAAGAAAAGCAATCTCCTGGTTCTGGAGGACCCAGGAGCAGAGACAAGGAGTAAATAAAACTCCCCATTGAACCAAAAAAGATAGCAAGTTTTTTTAAAGGAAAAAAGAAGGAAGAAGATGGATAGCAGAGAGAAAAAGAGCTTGCATATTCATGAAATAAGCAGCTGAGTCTGATGCCTAGAGAGAGATCTGAAGTCTCATTGGTCTTAGGTTTGAGGCTCTCCTTAAAGGAATGTCTTTCTCTCACCCCCAAAATATGTTAAGCCATTACTGGGAAGTCGAATCTATGTATAGTTGCAAGAAATCCCAGATCTAACTCAACCTCATTTTAGATCAAGTCCCACATTTTAACAGTCTGACACAGAAAGAATTGGACCTTTTTCTGGGAGGAGGAAATGTAATTTACTTCAGTCTCTAAATTTTACATACATTGTCCCCATAAAATTTTTTTAAAAAGCATAAGAGGAAGTGGAATAGTGTGGTCCATGAACAAGCAAGGAAATAACCACTGAAAGGAGACTGAGACATGAAACAATCGAATATTCCAGCTAACATAATTATAAAAAATGACAAGTGGAAATGGTATAATAGAAAAATACAATAGCAAAATGAATAATTAATTTCATGGGTTTAAGGACAAATTGAATATAGCAAAAGAACAAAGGATCAATGAGCATGAAGATAAATCAGTGGGAAACATCCAAACTGAAAGACAGAGAAAAATAAACCAAGGATGAAAGCCCATTGAAGACCCAAGGGGCAACATTGTGCGTGTGTGTGTGTGTGTGTGTGTGTGTGTGTGTGTGTGTGTGTGTGCAATTGGAGAAATAGGATAGTAGGAGAGAGAATATGATAGAATTGTTTGAAGAGATAATGGATAAGAGTTTTGTTAAAATGGTGAAATATGTTAATCTCCATATCCCATAAGATCAGTGAATTCCAATCAGGACAAATGCAATGCTTATTATTATCAAACTGTTGATAAGAAAAGAACCATCAGGACAAAATCTTAAAAGGAGGAAAGTGGAAAAGAATGTTATAGTGGAACAGCAATAAGAATAACGTCTCATTCCCAGAAGTCAACTGAGAAACATTTATTCAAGTTAAATTTATTTTAACTGATACATAAAAACACAAAAAATGTAAATATTAATGGAGTATCATGTGATGTTCCCATACATGTCTACCTTATGTCTCCCATGTGTCAGGCTATGGGGGCTTGTGTGTTGCTGTGATGCTAAAAGCTACGCCACTTGTATTTCAGATATCAGCAGGGCCACCCTGGGTGAACAGGTTTCCTCTGAGCTTCCAGACTAAGACAAACAAGGGAGAAGGACCCAGCAGCCCAGTCCCAAAATAATTAGCCTTTGAAACTCTATGAATAGCAGAGAAGCACTAACAAATGTAATGCCAGAAATGAGCCTCCCAGGCTGAAAGGCATCCAAAAAATGACTGGGAAAGAGTTGTGTACTCAAAGTTTGAGTTAATCTAAATGACAGGAATGGAGTAAAGCCTCTGAGACCTCCATTTGCTGATGTGGCACCACTCAAAATAAGAAACACAGTGGCTGCAACATTGGGCTCAAATATAAAAAGAATGTGGGTGTGGCACAGTGTTGGGTAATGTTTTGTCCTGCTGTACATAGACAGGGTCTCAATGAGTCAGACTCAACTCAAGGGCACCTAGTAACAACAACATGCATTATGTAATCAGGTTAAACACATCTGTCTCCTCAAACATTTATCACCCCTTATGGTGAAGTCACTTAAAATCCCTTCTTCCACTGTACTGAGATATATAGTACACCATCACTTTCTATCATCACTCTATGCTGCAATAGCACATTAGAACTACTGACTTCTATCCAACTGTATCTCAGTGTCATGAATATTTTTCACATATGTAGGTGTAAAATAAATTATGCTGAGTATCCAAAAAATATGAGGAGTTTAAACTGGAATTATACTGTTGTAAAGATCTTATACATGAGCCAGGTGCGGTGGCGCATGCCTGTAACCCCAGCTGCTGGGGAGGCGGAGGCGGGAGGATCACAAGTTCAAGACCAGAGGCAGTCTGCATAACTTAGTGAGACCCTGTCTCAAAAAGTCAAAAAAATGGGCTGAGGGTGCAGCTCAGTGGTCCAGCATTTGCAGAGCATGCAAGAGTGAGGCCCTGGGTTCAACCCCCAGTACCGGGGAAAAAAAAAAGATCTTATATATGAACTACATAATGTTTTTGACATAGACACTGCTAAGTGAAAGGCATGTTTTATGTTCCAGGTGTGGTGGCCTTTGGCTCTAATCCTAGCACTTGGGAGTCTGAGGCCAGAAAGCAAGTTCTAGGCCAGCCTGGACTACATAGAGACACTCTGTCTCAAAACAATGCACATTATGATATACTACAACCAAGAAAAACAAAGATAATATACATCAAAAGCTAGTGTTGTTGTTATCAGGTGCCACTGAGTCCAGTTCAACTCATAGTAACTCTACATACAACAGAATGAAACACTTCCTGACACTCCCATGCCCAGCACTGTCAGTGCTTCTGCTATTCATAGAGTGTTTGATGCCTGAGTATTTCTGATTGCTTTGTGAGTGGATTGCCACATCCTTCTCCCATTTTTTCAGTGCTGGGGGTCAAACCCAGGGCCTCAGAGAGTGCAGAGCAGCATTCTACCAACTGAGCCAAACCTCAGCCCCTCAAAAATTAATACAGACAGTAAAATTAAATTCTGAAATATTTGACTAATTCTAAATGGAAAACAAAAATAGATAGTATACAGAGAAAAAATACCCATATAGTCAACTTACACCCTGCCTTATCAGTCATTACATTAAATGTCAATCAAGTAAGTATTCCAGGAAAGGGGCAGAAATTGATAGACTGGATTTTAAAAAATCACAACCTGAGTGTGATAAGTAATTTTATGCATGAATTTTTCCAGACCATGGTGTGCCCAGATATTTGGTCAAACATGATTCTGTGTGTTTCTGTGAGCCTGTTTTAGATGAAATTGACATTTACATTGGTAGAATTAATAAAGCAGATTGCCCTCAATAATGCAGGTGGGTTTCATTCAACCAGGTGAAAATCTGACTAGAACAGAAATTAAGAGAGAATTCTTCAGGTCAGGTGGACTTCCAGCTGGGATGGCAGCTTTCTTCCCACCTTCAGACTCAAATGAAACTTAGCTTTTATTGGGTCTTGATTGTGCCCACTCTTGGATTGGAACTGCCTCATCAAATTTCCAGGTCCTTAATTATTCCTCCTCCGCCCCCCCCCCAAAAAATAAACCCTATAATGTGTATCTAGCTGGGCATGGTGGCATCAATAACTTATGAGGTGGAGACAGGAGGATCACAAATTCCAGGCTAGAGGCAGCCTGCATAACTTAACAATACCTTGTATCAAAAAAAGGTAAAAAAGGGCTTGGGGTGCAGTTCAGTGGTAGAGTACTTGCAAAGTATGTATGAAGCCTTGGTTTCAATTCCCTAGCATCAAACACACACACACACACACACACACACACACACACACACACACACACACACACAGCATCATAGAAATAACTTGAAATGCAAAGCAGGCAAAAATTAGAGAAAATTATACAAGCCAATAATTCATTCTACAAAAAGAATAAAAATGTTGTGGTTGATCCACAAAATACTAGCAAAAAGAAGAATAGAGGGAAAGAGAGAGGAGAGACAGAAACACAAACCAAATATCCATATCAAGAATGCAAGAATGGCCCGGTGTGGTTACACACTTATAATCTCAGAAAAAGGGAGGCTGAGGGAGAAGGATCACACATTTGAGGTTATGTAGTGAGTTCATGTCTCAAACCAAAACAAGAAGCCGGGCACAGTGACACACACATATAATCCCAGCAACTCAGGAGGCAGAAGCGGGAGGATCGCAAGTTTGAGACCAGGGGCAGTCTACAAAACTTTGCGAGACCCTGTCTCAAAAAGTAAAAATGGCCTGGGGGTACAGCTCAGTGGTCCAGCACTTGCACAGCATGCAAGCACGAGACTCTGGGTCCAACCCCTAGTACCACACACACACAAAAAAAAGATGCTCAATATCATATGTCATCTGGAAATTATAAATCAAAGGAACAAGACAGTACTATGAACCTATTAGAATGGCAAAAGTCCAAAACACTGTTGAGAGAAAATGCTTGCAAGAATGTAGAATGAGACTAACTCCCATTCATTGCAAAGTGTGAATAGAAAATGGTACAGACTCTTTGAAAGAGAATTTTGTCAGGTTTTTCTTTTACAAAACTAAACATATTCTAACCATACAATCTAGCAATTATGCTCCTTCATATTTACTCCAATGAGCTGAAAATTTGTTCCCACACAAAATTGTTTACATAAATGTTTATAGAAGCTTCATATATAATTTCCAAAATGTGGAAGCCTCAAAAATATCTCTCAGTAGGTAAAAGGATAAACAAGTTGGCACATACATACAATAGAATATGACATGGCAACAAAAAGAAATTCACAAACTATAAATGAATGTTTAAAACAGCTTTATTCATAATCACCAAAACTCAGCAGCAACCAAGGTGAAATTTATAGGTGGATAACTAAATAACCATTGGTATAGCCAGACAACTGAATACTCAGCACTAAAAAAGAGATATCAAGTCATAAGAGGAGATTTTGAAACAAGGTGTTGTTAGATGCTGTCGAGTCCAACTCATAGTAGCCCTCATAGGATTTGCAATGGCTGATTGCTTCAGGCTTGCCTCAGGAGTGGATTCCCACATCCTTCTCCCATTTTTTGTGGTGTATATATTATTAATTGAAAGAAGCCAGTCTGAAAAAGAATATACTTTATAAATCAAACTATAGCATTTGTCTCCTATTATCAACAGGGGATATGTACCAAGATTCTCATCGGAAGCTCAAAACAATGAAGAATATCAAATTCAAAATGTACTGTCTTATTTCCTGCACATACCTACCAATAATAGAGTATACTTTATCAAATAGGCACAGTAAAAGATTAACAACAATAATTAATAACAAGTAAAATATTTATAATACTCTACTATGATAAGATTGCCATCAATCATTCTGGGGCCATTATTAGGTAAAATAAGGGTTACTTAATCAGAAACACTGCACTACCATGACAGTTGATCAGATAAGACATCTGCTAAGTGACCAACAGGTGAATACTGTACATATAGTGTGGACATACTGAACAAACGGATGATTCATGGAGCAGAAATATGTGGGATGGCATAAGGTTACATCAGAAAGGCACACAATTTAAAAGGTATTTTTTTTATTTCTGGAATATTCCATTTAATATTTTTGAAACATAATTGACCATAAGTGAAAACATCAGTGGTTGCCAGGAGTCAGTGGGGAGAGAGGGTCAATAGGCAGAGCACAAGATTTTAGGGCATTATTCCCTAAGTAGTACAGTGTAACAACTATTTACATAGTGTTTGCATTATATTGTTGTTGTTGTTAGGTGCTGTCAAGTCAGTATCCGACTCATAGCGACCCTCAAAGGGTTTTCAATGGCTGACTATTTCGAGATTGTCTTGGGAGTGGATTGCCAGGCCCTTCTCCCATTTTTGCAGTGCTGGGAATTGAACCCGGGACCTCAGAGACTGCAGTGCAGTGCTCTACCAACTGAGCTAAATCCTAGCCCCCTTGCATTATATTAGGTGTAAGTTATTTAGAGATGACTCGGAGTAGGCAGACAATGTGCATAGATTGTTTGCAAACACCACACCATTTTATAAAAGGGTCTTGAGGCTCCTTCAGGTTTTATATCCACATGGGAGGATTTGGACACTTATCCCCCAAAGTTTGCTGGCTATATTAAGTGAAATAAGCCAGGCATAGGAAGATAAATATCACATGTTCTATGACACCATAGTAGTGGACTTATGACAATAATCATTTCTCAAAACCTATAGAATGTATAATATCAAGAGAAAAGACTAATGTGATTTATGGACTTTGGGTTATAATGATGTATCCTTGTAGGTTCGTCAACTATAACAAATGCATTGCCCTGGTGGAAGATGTTTGCTGTGGGAGGTGAGGTGTGTGTGTTTTCACAGTGATCAGGGAGTAAATGGACAGTCTTTACCCTCAGCTCAATTCTGCTGTGAACCTAATGCTTCTCTAAAAAAATTAAGGTCTATTAAACAAGAAAAAAAATGAGCTGACAAGTCAGGGAATGAGAATTTCTTAAAAGCTGATTGCCAAGTAAAAGAAGCCCAGCGTACAAGGCTACAGTATGTGTGATTCCAACCGTATACACTCACACCTCCAAATCTGCAGGATGTATGATCATGGATTCAACCAACCTGCAGATGAAAAATATTTTAAATGCCTTTTTTTGTCATGATTCCCTAAACAACACAAAAACTACTTATATAGCATTTACCTGGTATTATTGTTAGGTTGTTTGGTGCCATTGAGTCAGTGTCTGACTCAGCAACCCTAGTATAACAGACCAAACACTATTGTCGTGCTTCTCTGCTATTTATGGGGTTTTCTGTGTCTGATTGCTTTTCGGCAGTGGGTTGCCGGGTCCTTCTCCCAAGCCTACTGTACCTAGTATTCCCAGCCCTGACCTTGTTTAGCTTCTGAGATCTGATGTGAATGGACACCACAGTTGTATGGCTGCAGGCTACCTGGTATTAGGTATGTTGTTGTTGTTGTTGTTGTTGTTGTTCATAGGTGCTGTTGAGTCATCTCTGACTTATAGCGACCCTCATAGGGTTTTCAATGGCTGATGGTTTCAGGATTGCTTTGGGAGTGGATTGCCACATCCTTCTCCCATTGTTGTGGTCCTGGGAATCGAACCCAGGACCCCAGAGACTATGGAACAGTACTCTACCAACTGAGCTATATCCAAGCCCTGGTATTAGGTATAAGTAATCTAAATACGACTTGCAGTATGCAGGTAAATGTTATGCCTTTTTATATAAGGGACTTGAGCACCCTCCTATTTTGGCATCCATGAGGAGGTTCTGGGACCAATCTCCATGGTATGACTATATGATATTCTGGAAGAGGCACAACTAGGAAGGCAGTAAAAACGTCAGTTTTCCATGGATTCAGTAGGAGGGACCACAAGGTATTCTGAAAATACTATATTTGACACAGTACAAGTATTTGTTGCTTAATAGTGGGCATATACTCTGACAATTGCATCATTATTGGGCCAGCCTCTTAGAGTGTACTTACACAAGCCTACCGGTATAGCACACTACTCACCAGAGTTATATGGTATATACCTATATGGTATATATAAATGTACATGTGGTAGTCTTGATTAGTTCTTGATTGAAATGTTTCTATCTACATGTCCGTGTCTTGGACGTGTACTATTATTCTTTTCTTAAACATTTTTTTCTCTCTGAATCTCCACACTCAGATCTAAAGTGTGTACTGTCTCTTGTCTCTAATTAACTCACTTTGCTTCACAAAAAAAGGAAAGAAACATAACTAGGAAATGCATAGTTGTAATGGTGGCGACCTGTTATTACACATTTCTCAAAACACATAGAACTGTTATATGACCCAGCTGTCCCACTACTAGGGATATACCCAGAAAAAATTAAATCACTATACCAAAGAGATACATCTACCCCCAGATTTATTCCAGCGCTATTCACAGTGGCCAAGTATGAAATCAACCAAGATGTATATTGACAAATAAATGAAGAAACTGTGATGTGTGTGTGTGTGTGTGTGTGTGTGTGTGTGTGTGTGTGTGTTTATACTTGCAATGGGGTACTTCCATTAAAAAGAACAAAATTGAAGGACATTACATGAAATGAAAAAGCTGGGCATCAAAAGAAAAATACATCATGTTCTCACTCCTAAGTGGAAATTTTAAAAATTGATTTTATAGGAGTAGATAATGGTCTCTAGAGACTAGGAAATATAGAATGGAGAGTAATAAAGGGAGGTAGGATAGAATTAGATAGGAAGAATAAGTTCTAGTGTTCTGTAGCAGAGCCCAGCAAATATAATTTTCAACAATTTCAGTAGGGTGAATACAGTTTTCAACAATTTTTTAACAGTTCAGCAGTTTTAAGTATTCTAAGTTTCCTAACACAAAGAAATAATAGATTGTTGTTGTTGTTGTTAGGTACTATTAAGTCAGGTCCAACTCATAGGGACCCTAATAGGATTTTCACTGGCTGGGAGATGGAAATATTAATTACTCTGATTTGCTAAATATACAATGTATATGTGTATGTAATTATAACACCCTACTCCATAAATAAGATATAACCATGCATGCACATGATTCTAACCCACATCTGATTTTATAGCCCTCAAAAACTCTTCAAAAGGTGCACATTAGAATCAAGAATATATGGTATATGTCATTATTATGTCAGTTAATTTTTAAATAGAATGTGAAGAATGAACCCCAGTGTAAACCACAGACTTTAGTTAATACTAATGTAACAATATTGGTTCTTCAATTGTAACAAATGTACTAATGCAAGATGTTAATAATAACCCAAGAGAGGGTCCGGAAAAACCAGGGAAGTCTTTGAACATTCCCTTCAATTTTTCTGTAACTGTATTACTACTCTAAATATACTTCATTAATTAAAAAGGAAGAAAAACAAGTAAAAAACCCAAAATGACATTTCATTTTTCCTCTACTGGAACATCTAAAATAAAAATAAAAACATCTAAAATAAAAATGATAATATCAATTTGATAAGGATTCAGAGCAATTAGAATCCTCATATCTGCTAATTGGAGTGTAAAATTGTACAATCATCACATTCGCTAGAATGATTAAATCAAAAAGATTAACAACAACAAAACTTTGCAAGATTGTTCAGTATGTGGAATTTCTTATGTTCTGCTAGCATATGAAAAATGTTCTAACCCCACTATGGAGACCATTGCAGTTACTTATAAACAAACATCGACCCTGTGACCCAGCCGTTCAACTCCTAGTCATTTACCTAAGATAAATGAAAACATATGTTAAGAAAGGCTTGAAAAAGAATTTCCAAAGCAGTCTTTTTTCATGATAGGACCAAATTATAAACATCTCAAATGTCAAAAGGCAAACGTTAAATACGTTGTGGAGTTATAAATAAAGCAGGATCATTTTCAGAATTAAAATAATAGTAAACTTCCAATGCTTGTGACATGTTTACATCTTAAAAAATTACATTAAACACAGTCATGTAGACATTAAAAAAGAGCATGTATCTGCTTATTCCAACTTATGAAAACTGAGAACAGTCAAAACAAATTGATGGTGAGAGAAATCAGAAAACGTTTGCTTTTGATGGTAGAAAAATTGAGAGGAAAAGCAAGTGAGAATTTTCATTGATAATGAAAATATCATTTACCTTTTTGTGAGTGTTGGTTGCGTGGTAGAAATGCTCATAAACAGAACAACTTTTTTTTCCAGTGCTAGGGAACGAACCTAGGGCTTTGCACTAGATTTAGCACCGAGCTAAATCTCCATCTCCAAGCAGAACATTTTAAATCTGTGCATTTTATTGTATATTAATTGTATCTAATTTAAAAAACTGTTTTGGAAGCACTGGTTTAATGGGTAAGAATGCTGGCTTTGGAATTAAACAGACCAGGTTATAAATCTGGATTCTGCTATCTGTTGCCAAATCCCAAACAAGATAATTAACCTTGTGAGCCTTAATTCTGCATGTGCAAAATGAGACCACTCACTTATGGATTTTTGTGACAAATTAATAAACAAAGTATGTTAAGCTCCGAGAATGGTATTTTAGTGGATAATAGATATTCAAAAATAGTAGTTTTACTATTTTAATGAGGTCTTTCAATTATTTTTTCTTATACCCTTTATGTCTGTTATCTACTGCACTTTGTCTATTTTCCTGCTCAGCCTGTCTACTTGGTTAGCTCTGAAGAGTCTTTCACGGCTTTGGATTCTTTTTTCCTTTTCATTTGCTACAATCGGCATGACAGCCCCGCAACACTCATGTTCCAAGAGGAACTAAGTACTCAGTGATTTATGTCCACTATAACCAATATGGGTTTTAAACAATGAAACAACACCTTATTGCACTAAAAATATCATATAAATATCCTTATGCTGAATGGTAAGATCTTGCATCAGATTTTCCCTTTGTAATTTTATATATAGCCAGGCATCTAGTGAGTGCTTAACATAAGTAAGTGGTTTTAGAGTTTTTGAAAAACCATAATTTCTTATTTTACTCACTTCCAAGTTTCTCTGTCAAGTCTAACACATATGCCTGAGTGAAAGAGAGACAGTTCTGCTGATAATCATATATTTTCATTCAACACCTTCTTGCTGATCATTCAGTGCAAACCAGGATGCAGTGTGAACAAAGCAAGGCTACAGTCTGCTCTTGGATCAATGATTTTCCTATCTTTACGACCCTCTACTTGGTTTTCCTTCCCCGGACTCTTTTCGATTATTTTTCACCGTGCTATCATATGTCAAGGTAATTCACTGCAAGTCCTTTCTAATCAGACGACAGACAGATGTCAACACTTCATAAAAGTTTAGTATGTATTTCCCTTATGTTTTTAAACCAACATTGAATTTTCAAGCTGTTTCATAGAGGAGTAAGGAAAGGAAAGTCTGACAATTCTCGGCTTCATGGCATTGAGGAAGAAAATGATATGCATAGAATGGTGATGGGCACTTCAGGACACTGGAAAATATCACACAAGAAGAGAGGTTTGGGGAGACCTGTTTAGGACTATTGGTCTAAATGTCCCTCTAGTCTCAGGACATGATTGAGTTTTGCTGTTTGAAAGATGGTCGATTTTCACAAAGGAACTCTGTGTCCCTTGGTTCCTGGGGCGGATTTGATATTAGGGGAAAGTAAGAGATCAGTACCTAAATTAAGCCCCTGAGAGCATTGATTTCTAAAGCAGACAGATGTCATTTAGAATAAATTCAATGTTCCCACCTTTAATGATCCTTCCACAATCACTGAATGCTAAATCCCTGGTTTTTCTCTGTTAGTTCAAGAATGTTACCAAGGAGAGGCCACGGCACTGATTATGAGTTGTTAATATTTAATTTCTAATTACACCTACTTGGCTTTCTTTGTTCCCATGAATAATTCTTAATCCTTTCTTTTATGGCTGTTTGTTGCCCATTGGAATAATTGAGGGCTCTTTTCATAGAACAGCTATAGGGGGAGTTGATGTTGTGGAGAGGTGCTATTCACTGAGTTCCCACTCAGTGACGGTATCCAAGTCCTTCTGGGGGTCATGGATTATGTGGGATGACCCACAGCATGGTGGATGAAAGGGCAAAACTGTCATAATTCTGAAAAACAAATGGTTAGTGGGAGAACTTAATTTCTGATGAGTTTATACATTTGACTCAGTATGGGAGAAAGTATGCTTTAGCCAGGGTGGAATGTCACAGGCTGAAAATCGAACTGACTTTTCCCAAACCATGCTCAGTCAGAAATAAACGTGTGGTGGAGCTGATAATAAGGAAGAATAAGAGTTACCTGTTTAGAGTTGGCCCCTTTTGGGTCTTTCTGAACACCTATGCAACAGGCAAGTCTTTATATGGAGCTGGGTTATGAACCCAAAGGGCAGTAGTAAAAACTTTGAGGCATGGTGGAGTTTATTCTGCAGAAGCAGTTTCCTGTGTTCAACATAGCCTTTTCTTGGTATGCGCAGGGGTGACATTATAAGGCACCCTGAAACAGCCACTTGCCATTGAAAAGTTGGTGCTGGAATAACAGAGTCCCTTGAACAGCCAGAGAATCACTGAAACTTTACCCCTAAATTCTCTTCTCATTATTTAAGGCATGGTAACATGGGGAGGGTGTACATACCTACTTTTGGATCAATAAATTACCAAATTTGAGGAACACCGGCTAAGGGTAACTTCAGAGGGGTGGGGTACAGCCTTCATCATCCTCTTCTGCCCCCTTGTGGCATTTTCCCCCACCACTCTGGACTGTTGCCCTAAGCTGCAAAAGCCTCTTCTAAACACCCTCAATATTTATTACTTTTTATATTTCCTGAAAACTGCCCAACTCAACTGAGATTCTCCTTTTTTGGAGGGCAGAAAGTACCACACTGTTACACAATGACCTTGTTGTCTTCTGCTTTATCTGTTAATACAACTCTGTTTTATCTGATAATAAAACATCTGTCTCATTTTCAAGCTGTTTTTTATCCATTGAGTAGATTTCCCTGAAATTTTGTCTTTTATCCTTCATCTGTTTTCTTACATGTCCACGTGGATTTGTTTATCCATTTTTTATTTTTAGGACATTTCCTTGGTTTTCATTTTCAGAATGCCTTTCTCACTTCATTCCCTTGCCTCACTCATGCAACAGGCAGGTTTCTCATATTTTTTTAAAAGTGTGTTTCCACTGATTTGGGGGGCATCTTAACTTCCCAGATTTGTCCCCCCTTCCCTCTCTACTCTTTGCTGTGCCTTTTCTCTGCCTGTCTCTAAAATGCCAGTGTTCTTCCAGACGTGTGTCAGGAATTCCACTGTAAATACACATTGGGCAACTACATTCATTCCGCCAGCTCTGTTTTCATAAATAGCCAAACAGGACTTCCAGCTCAAATCTCTTAAGAACTGTAGCTATCACCAGAGATCACCTACAGGACCTCTCTGTGTGGCGGCTCCTTGCCCCTGGGCGATGCTCATTAACCTCTCTCCTCCTGTGCCTCCTGCCATGCCGCTGACAGAAGAAACTCTCCCAGTAACTTCCCACTTTTCTAAGATAAGAGACTTGAATGCATTCCCCCGTCTCTTTGAACTCCTATATTAAATTATAATAGATGTCATGTATAAGCTCCGGAGTCTCTGTTACGTCAATCCACTTGGTATCTGAGCTCAGACTACACGTCTCTCCCATTTTGGATCCCTTCCATGTTGCAACTAGTCTGTCCCCACTTTTCTACTGCACCGCGGTGATTTTTCTGAAGCTGGAATCCGTCCCTGTCACTTCCCTGTGAAACGCATGCTTGAAGAGGTAGCCGCCGCATTTGGGCACTGCACAGCCTGAGGAGAGATCTTGTGTCACTCAGAGCTTTGGTAGACGCCCCTCCGCTCCATCCACTGGTGGTGGTCGGGGGCGGGGAAGGGGCGGGATTGAGCCCCCTCCCCCCTCCTTCTTACTGCGGAAAGCTGCAGAGCGATCGGCACTCACTTCCTATTCATTCAGCAGGGAGCGAGCTCCTGAGCAGCCACGTAGACATTCTCTTCTCTCTGGAGGAAAAGGCCCAGCAGCTGTCGGAGAAAAAGACCCACCAGCTGTCAGCCAAGGGACATGTCGCAGCTAAGTAAGAATCTGGGTGATTCCAGCCCTCCGGCCGAGGCCCCTAAGCCGCCGGTCTATAGCCGCCCTACGGTTCTGATGCGGGCCCCGCCTGCTTCCTCCCGGGCTCCTCCGGTCCCTTGGGATCCACCTCCAATGGACTTGCCGGCTTCGCTGGCCCCCTGGCAGGCACCTCAGCCTGTCTGGGAGGCTCCGCAGGGCCAGCTGCCTGCCCCGGTTCCTCCGATGCCCCAACCTCCTGCTCTAGGGGCTCCGATGGTCCAGCCTCCCCCGCTGGGGGGCCCCATGGGCAAGACTCCAACTCCCGGAGTCCTGATGGTCCATCCTGCCCCTCCGGTGGCTCCGGTGGCCCAACCTCCGACTCCGGGAGTCCTGATGATGCATCCGTCTGCTCCGGGAGTCCCTATACCCCATCCTCCTCCTCCAGGGACCCCGATGTCCCATCCTCCCCCTCCTGGGACCCCGATGCCCCATCCTCCTCCTCCTGGGACCCCGATGGCGCACCCTCCGCCACCGGGGACCCCGATGGCGCACCCTCCGCCACCGGGGACCCCGATGGTGCCGCCACCACCGCCGGGGACCCCGATGGTGCCACCGCCGCCACCGGGGACCCCGATGGTGCCACCGCCGCCACCGGGGACCCCCATGCCGCATCCTCCGCCTCCGGGGACACCGATGGCCCAGCCACCAGCTCCAGGAGTCCTGATGACCCAGCCGATGACGCCGGGAGTCCTGATGGTCCAGCCTCCTGCTCCAGGAGCCCCGATGGCCCAGCCCCCGCCTCCAGCAGCGTTGATGACCCAGCCTCCACCTTCAGGAGCCTCAATGGCCACCCCCCCTGGTCCTGGTGTTCTGATGATGCATCCTGCAGGTGCGAGAGCTCCGATCATCCAGCCTCCAACATCAGGAGCACCGATGGCGCAGCCGGTGGCCCCTCCTGCGCAGCCTGTGGCTTCTTGGGCTCCTCAGGGTCAGCCCTTTATCGTGCAAATCCAGTCTCAGGTCATAAGAACTCCTCCACATATCCCCCCGGCCCCACAGCCTCCCCAGGTGCAGCTGGCCACACCCCCTGGCTGGCAAGGCACCTCACCTGGCTGGCAAGCACCCCCACAAAGCTGGCAGACCACACCCTTGACCTGGCAGACCACGCAGGTCACTTGGGCACCCACGATAGCCTGGCAGACACCACCACCTGTGCGCCCAGGTCCCCCACCCATCCGCCCTGGCCCCCCACCCATTCGTCCTGGCCCACCTCCCATGCTGCGCCAGGCTCCACCTGTGATCCGCCAGGCACCGCCACTGGTCCGCCAGGGGCCACCACCTATCCGCCCAGCCCCACAGGTGGTGCCCACCCAGCAACAGGTCTGGCAGGCTCTGCCACCCCCACCTCCACTGCGGCAGGCCCCGCAGGCTAGGCTGCTGGCCTCGCAGGTGCAGGGGACGCCGCAGGTGCCTACGGCTCCACCAGCTACGCAGGTACCCGCGGCGCCACCCGCTGGCCCACCGGTGCCACAGCCAGTGCTGCCGGCCCCGCTGTCTGTCCCCCTGCCTACCCCAGTGCCTGCCCCACTGCCTACCCTGCAGGCTGCCCCTCAGCCTGCCCCACAGGCTGCCTCCCAGTCTGTGCATTACCCACACATCGTCTGGCAGGCCTCCAAAGGGCAGCCCTCGGTGACATACGAGATGCCAGCTTCGGTGGAGTTCCAGGAGGTGCAGCAAGCCCAGGCAATGGCGTGGCAGGCACCCAAGGCACCCACTCACTTTTGGCAGCCCCTGCCTGCCCAGGAGGCCCAGGCCCAGGCTGCTCAGATCATCCAGGTGGAGCAGCAGCAGCCCTTTCGGGGGGCTTCAGCCTCCCAAAAAGCACTGCAAACTCAGCTACCCACCCACCAGGCCCAGCCCACGGGCCCGCAGGCAGAAATGCCCGCGATGCAACTGCAGCCTCCATGGCAAGGCCCACCCCCCATCGTGCAGGCCCAGCCAGGGACCCCCATGAGGTCACATTTTCACAGGGGCTCTGGTAAATCACACCTGCCTCCATCAGGAGAACCCAGGGTCTCTGCTAAGGAGCGCAGGACCTCTTCGAAGGAGAAAAGGGCCCCTAAGGAACGTTTGATCTTAGGTGCCACCTACTGTGCTCCGAGGACAGTGCCAGCTGCCAGGGCACACGTGCCAACTGCCTGGAGAAACTTGCCTGCCGCACAGGAGACGGCCACCTCCAGGGTCTTTCCGTCTACCTCCCATTTCCAGCCTGCCTCTTCTCATGCCTTCAGAGGCCCCTCTGCCACCTCAGAGAGCCCAAAGTCACTGCCATTTGCTCTGCAGGATCCCTTTGCCTGTGTTGAGGCCCTGCCTGCAGTTTCCTGGGTTCCACAGCTGGACATGAGTGCCCCCCAGGCATCCCAGGTGGCGTCCATCATCCCGATGGCTACAGCAGCTACCCCCCAGGCAGCTGCCACCGTTCGAGAGGTCTCCAAGACCACCGAGCCACCACGCCGCTCCGGCAAAGCCACCCGGAAGAAGAAGCATCTGGAGCCTGAGGAGGACAACTGTGGCCAGAAGATGGCCATTCATGACTGGCAGGGCCAACGGTCCTGGGAGAACCCCAGTCTGAGTGACTGGGAGGCTCAGAGCTCTGCCCAATTTCTGGGTGACTGGGACAATTCTAACAATCCCCAGGGTATGAATGGCTGGGAGGGACCCAGTACCTCCAGGATCCTGAGTGGCTGGGAGGGTCCCAGCTCGACCTGGTCCCTTAGTGCCTGGGAGGGCCCAAGCACCTCAGAGTCCCAGGGTGCCTGTGAAGGCTCGGGAAGCCCCCAGAGCTTGATGCTCTCTGAGATCTCTCAGGGACTCGGTGCCACCCTGCAGGACTTCCTGGGGGAGGACCTGCCCTTATCTCCCTCAGAGGAGAGAGAAAATGCTCTGGTGCAGTTTCTCTTGGTCAAGGACCAAGTCAAGGTGCCCATCCCGTACTCAGCGATGGTTAACATTGTCATTCCAGAATATCAGCCTCTGTGCTTTGATACCCTCAGCTGTGCCAGCACTAAGCTAGGGAGTGCCTTTAGTTTTCAACAGAAGGAAATTGATGCCAGAAACCACTCTTACATTTTGTTCAACAAGCTGGGGTATCCCCAAGATGGTTTCTTGGCACCCTTTCTAGACAAGCCCAAGTTTGGGCTCTTGATGGTGGTTTTGAGCCTTATCTTTATGAAGGGCAACTGCATCAGGGAGAGTCTGATCTTTAACTTTCTGTTCAGGTTAGGACTGGATGTCCGGGAGACCAACGCTCTCTTTGGAAATCCGAAGAAGCTCATCACCGAAGTGTTTGTGAGGGACAGGTACCTAGAGTACAGGAGGATCCCTTGCTCTGAGCCAGCAGAATACGAGCTTCTCTGGGGGCCCCGGGCATTCCTGGAAACCAGCAAGTTTCTTGTGCTGAGTTTTTTGGCCAAGCTGCATAACACAGATCCCCAGAGCTGGCTGTTCCATTACCTCGAGGCGCTGACAGAGATCCAGTCTGTGGCCACAGACGAGGATGAGTCTGATGCCAGCGACGAATTCGATGACCCCACCAGCAGACCCCCGCCCCACTAACAGGTGTTACAGAGATCTCATTCCTGTGAATCCTCGGCCAGAGGCCTCTGACACGGTGGGGGGGTCACATCTTGTTTCTGGTATTTCTGTTCCGGTTCTCCGTGTGTAACTCTGAATTTCCAGTCGGGTTCTGAATCTGCCAAAGCTTTGTACATTTTTCATGTGGTGTTGATTTCAACCAGCTACTGTTCTCTTTGGTAATCTGGCATCTGTATTTTAAGTGAGATCTGTGATTCTCTGCCTTGTGTTCTAACTGTTAGGTTCTGTATCAGAGTTGTACTGGCTTTGCTTTGTGCAATGAATTGACAAGCTGTCCATCTCGTTCTGGTACATTTTGTGTGAAATAGTAATAGTTTATTCTTTGATCGTAAAACGTTTCATCAGCTAAAAACTCTCTGGAGAAAAGTAAAGATCTATATCTATATCTCTATATAAATATAAATATAAATATACTTTCAGCATAACATGGAAGTGTTTGTCTTTATTTTTATTTTTACCCTAGATGGCGGGAGCAAAGCTTTATAACATTCTCTGAATAGGAACAAGCAACAGGATTACTATCAGTGATAGTAAAAACCACGGTGCCAACTCTTGTTTTCAAGAAGAGTACTCCATTCATCCTCCTAATGATGCAGTGATCGTGGTGGGTGGTGAAACTTGAGCTTTCCATTAAGCCAAAAGTAAAATTTCCCAAGTCAGAGAGGCTGACTCAAGGGGTGGGGGGTTGAGTGCGTCGTCTCATTTAAACTTCAGAATAATCCTATAAATTAAACATTATCACTCCCGTTTTGAAGGTGACAATGTAAGGCACATGGAGGTTTATTAAATTGCACGTATTAGTAGCAAGACAAAACATATGCATAAAGGCAGGTACGTGCAATAGGAAGACCTTCTACCTCTGGAAGACAAATATCCAGGTTCTTTAGCCATGCAAATAAATTGGCAAAAGGGACACTTGTTGCTCATGTGGCCCGCAGGAGGTGGCCAGCATCTCAGATTTGGGGTTCAGGAACATACTGGTAACTGGGACGGAAAGATGCTCCCTGCGAAGTACCCAGGGGGGCAAAGGGAGGAAAAGGGGCTTCAATGAACTAGGAATCCTGCAGGCTGCAGGTGGGGCTGTCTGTCCCCGGTCGCAATGGGAGGGGGTTTCCTGGGGACGTGGAGGTCTAAGGGACCCTCCTGGGAGGGAAGGGTTGATCCCAACACTCAGGAGAAGTCAGCCGGCCATGGCGGAAGTGGCTAAATACCTGGTCAGTCCTTAGGTAGGGAGCCTGGGGTGAAGGAGATGACGGGAGGGCGAACTGGCCTGAGAGTTTGGGGGTATACAAGAGATTCATGCACACACTTAGAGAAGCAGACACAAAAGACCTTCCTGAGGTCTCACCTCTTCCCGTGGACGGGGTGCATTTGCAGTATTGGGTGCCCCTTGCTCCGCCAGAATAGAGAAATCTCACCCCACATCCCATCCTGGGGTGAAGCCGGTGTCCCGGGTGAGGGAAGTGGCGATGGTGGAACTCGTCTGCCACCTAATGGGCAATCGGTGGTACTACAGGCGCTTCTGCGGCCACCCTTCCTGTAGGGCATTAACTCCAGAAGGCTACTTTGGCTGCTACCAGCTCAATGAGCTGTGCCCATACTTTTACACATGTGTGCCCCTTCTCTGTCCTTTCCTCTTCTATCATAAGCCACGGTGAAACCACTTTCCAAGTCCGATCTGAGCCTTACGTAGCAATCGCTGCCATGCACAAGGTGCAGAGTCTATCCCATCGCTGCAGAGCCAGCTTCCTGGGACCACGGGCCCCACTCCAGACCTGCCTGGCTGCAAGCGATCTTCCCAAGGTGTGCATGTGGCCAGGACCTGCCCAATCTTGGAAGGTCAGAGAGGCCACTACCAATATTTAGTTACTTTGACAACAATAGCAATGTCCCCGTGGACAAGGAGTCCACAAAGATGTGTGACCGGGACAGGAAATTGGTCCATGAGTCCAGTGCTTCTTGCCTGGCCTTAGCTCACTTATGATCGCTTCTATTATTTTCTATAATCCCAGCCCTTGAGCAAGCTCCAGGTTAGAGGACAATCTTGAACCTGATGTCATGTGACTTTGGTGCTCTGTGTTAGCAAGGGCTGGCTCTATCCTATGGTAGGAGAGCTTACTTCCCATGTAGAATCCTCTCCTGCCAATTTCTCATTTATCATATAGTTGGCATAAATATAATAATTTTGTTTAAGTAATGCTAATGGCTATGGGAGAAGGACCTGGCAATCGACTCCCAAAGCAATCCTGAAACAATCAGCCATTGAAAACCCTATGAGAATCACTATGAGTTGGACCCGATTCAAGCACACCTAACAACAACAACAACAATGCTAGTGGCTGGAAACTCGAATTTAATTAAATGAGATGTAAATGACAATAATAACAAGATACTTTTTTCATGGTAAATGAAAAACTAAATGAGCCAAACATTCCCCTGAAAAGTATAAAAACTAACATTATGAAACCAGAAGGCAGAAAATAAAGTCAAAGGAGATGTGAAAAGACAGGGTAAAAAGTAGGGACAAATTCAAGAGCCAGTTATTTCAAAATGTTAAAAACAGAAGTAACTGTAATGCAAAGATTCTTAGCATACAATGGGGAAAAAATAAAACTCCATAAATAAATGAGAAAAAGATTTAAGTGACAAAATGCAAACAAACATTGATACTGTTAAATCTCTGTAGTATTTAAAGACAGAAATTACTACCAGTGTTATGTTTTCATTGATTAAATTGGCATAGAATAAATCAAAATCACCCAGTACCTCCCATGTGAATAAGGTTGTCTGAGAACCAGTGCATATTTTACCTCGAAATCCCTCCTGTGGGAATACAGTCAATAGAAATCATCTGCAGCAAAGGTAAATACTTCTTCACAGAGAGAACTGCTGCTGGAAAGGAAGAGATCTGTGTGTCTGACCCTAATACAACTGTCCAAGGGTCAAGGTGCTCCAGAGTTTCTGATGAAAAGAACTTTTCACAATAGCAAAGATATGGAATCAACCAAAGTGTCCTTCAACAGAAGAATGGATAAAAAAAAACTATGGTATATATACACAATGGAATACTATTCAGCAATCAAGAAAAATGAAATAGGGTCATTCACAGCAAAATGGATGGAATTAGAGAAAATTATTTTAAGTGAACGAACACAAGATCAGAAAGAGAAACAACACATGTTCTCACTCATATGAGGAAGCTGACTCAAAATTACAAGAAGGAAAAATCCTACTCAAAGGTCAGATCATAATAAAAGGGGGGAGGGAAATAAGAATGAGGTCAATATAAATGGACTAGAAATCGCATGTAATTGTTCTAACAAGATAAAAACAAAGACCACTATGGAAAAAGTTTCTATCTTAAACAAAAATGGAACCCAAGGACATATAGAAAAATACTACATAGCAAAAGATAGAGAAGACTTGGATGGGAAACTTAGATGGGAAGGGGGGAGAGGGGAAACATAGGGGAGGGTAAGGGGTAACCTATATGAATAATGTTTATCAAATTGCATATATGAAAATTGTCACAATGAAAAGCATGTCAAAATGAATCACATTATGATGTACATTAAACATTTCTAATAAAAAAAAGAACATAGGCTTCCTCTGAAAGGCATTTGCAGTTTGCTCCAACACATGGAAAAGGAAAAATTGCATATCTGAGTGATGGGGTGTAGAGCAGAGTATTACAGTTTATGCCCTCAAAACTTAATAGTGGATGTTGGCATAAAACGACCTCAGTAGAAGCCGTTTCATATTAACCCATATGACTTCTAGTCATGAGAAATGCAAAACACTTTACTTTGTATGCCTTAATCTACCAATTTGGGCTGGGCATTAGCTCAGTCGAGAGAGTGCTTGTTCTGCTCTGAGGCCCTGTGGTCGATCCCCAGCACTACAAAAACAGGAGGAGGGCCCAGCACCCCACAGCCAAAACAATCCTCACTCAACCAATCATGGAAAACCCTATGACTAGCAGAGAAGCACTGACATAGTGCTGGGCATAGCCTGGTGTTGTGTAGTGTTTTATTCTGTTGTATACAGGTTCTCTATGAGTGAGACCAACTCGACAACACCTAACCACCACCACAATCTACCAATTAAAATACTTCATTCAAATTAGTAATTTTTGAAGCTCATAAAGTGACCCAATCACTACTGTGTACTACTGTGTGTGGTGTTCAATTATAAGCAAGTTAATAGCTGATAATGTTTACTTAAAAGAGACGCTCTGAATTTTGAAATGATTTCACTCTAAGCAGCTCTCCCTGAGAACAATGGAGAAAAGGGTCAGCTGCTTGTCAAAGCCAGAACATGGATCAGCCTTGTCAGCAAACATGAGTTAACAGTCAGTCAGGGCTACAATCCACAGAACACTTTCTGGGCTGCAGGCAAAGCCCCGTGACCTCAGTGATACCCATTCTGCTGGGCTTGGAGACCGTGGCATTAGTTTGCCTTCTGAGTTATAAGAACAACCACAAAGCTCTGCCATTTTCTCACCGACAGTCATAACTCTCAAAGGGGTTCAAGATGGTTCCTGTACCCTGGCACCTACCTGCGCATGCTGAAGCCTGGGAGCCTTCTGGGTACCTGGTCAGTTACCAGGGTGTGCCAGTTATGCCACCTGTATAGCCACTGTCCTTCCATCTCTCAGTTGCTGTGGCCAGTTTCCTGCCTGGCTTTGGTAGATGCATTGTCCTCATCTCTCCCTTCAGTGCTACCCCGTCATGTCATTAGACCCCCACACTGGCCGCCCCCTCGGCTCTGTGCCACCATAGCACAGAGGTGCAAACCTCGTAATTCCTCACCTGATTTCCAGCCTGGGGTGGTACCCAGTGTGCCTCAGAATAAGCATAGCCTTCCTCAGCTCACCTTCCTCATCTTGAGGGTCAAGGAGCAGGAGGGGAAAGGTCAGCCAACCCAAACAGGAACTTACAAAGGAGACCAGGGGCCCTCTGCTGGACAAGTCAAAGAATTCCTTGGATTCTGAATTGAAAACTCCTGACATTTGGATCACAGGTCCTTCCTATTTTTCTCTTATCCCTTGCCTGGAAGGGTGCAGGGAAGTGGTTTGCTAGGATAAAAGGTCTGGATTCTCTAGAGAGAAGCTCTGGGAAATGAAGCCAGTGTAGACCCATCTTTGGGTCTCAAGCTTCCTTTTTCTGAGAGCAAGCCATTTCTGTTTTGAAAATCTCTTTGGATTCTGCTGTGAATTTCATGAGGGATCCAGGCCTCTAGCCTCGGGCAGAGATCCGGTCCTGATATCGAGGAGGTCCAACCTTTTGGCTTCCGTGAGCCACACTGAGTAAACAGGAATTGTTTGAGTGGCTCATAGATCATATAATGTAATTGCTGAATATATGCAATCAAAGGTATAATCAAGGGGATCACAGAGAAGATAAGTGCTAAATCATATATGATGTTAAAAGATTTTATGGGGCCACATTTCTAGCTGTCCTGGGCTACATGAGACCCATGGGTCATGGTTTGGACCTGCCTGCTCTAACAGTTTGATATTCTGGAGTTTATACTTGCCCCTTCTGATTAAGAGGTGATACCCATGGGGGACGCTCTCCATTATCCACTTCCTCCTATTTTGTTTGGCAGCACCAAAGAAACTGTAATACTCTGCTCTACAGCCCATCACTCAGAGGCTGTTTCAGAGATGTTATTCTCTTTGCAAATGGTCTGGTATTTGACAAGCTGCCACCTCACCTGTGAACTATACTCCCTTTTTACCTGATCACGTATTCAGAGTGAATTCTAGCCTGAGGTCACCCACAGCAGGGAGACTGGTGTTGTCCAGACCATCAGCAACAACAACTGAAACATTTCCTCCACCCAGGAGACTAGTTTGGGCATGCTTCAATAGGGCTCACAATCTTATCTTGAAGTGGAAGTGGGGCCACAGATCTATAGGTTATGAGTGCTGGCCTTTGTAGCTTGTGGAGAGAGGCTTAAAAAACATTGTGTTTGAAAAAACTGACAGATTCACAAAAAGCGGCAAAGATCGTACAAGGAGGTCTTGTGTACATTTCCTCTAATTTCTCTGGGTTTTTATTTTCTACAATTTCAGTACAATGCCAAGGACGTGGACATCTACGCCAAGAACACATGTAGTTCAGTGTCATTTTATCACACCTGTAGAATCTCCACCTGTTACTTTGGTCAACAAGGAGATTTGCTCCACCACCACAGATTTCTCTCTTGCTACCCTTGCTTGCTCTGCACTCTCTGAGGCCCTCGGTTAGATCTCCAGCACTGCAGAAAGGGAAGGAGGAGATCGCAGCCCAATCCCAAGACAATCAGCCATTGAAAACCCTATGAGGGTCTCTATGAGTCAGACCCAACTCAATGGCATCTAACACAACTATAAACACAAAATGATCCCTTCATTGTGACGTCCATCCCTTTCCCATCATCCGTAATCTCTGGCAGTCACAATTTTGTTCTCCATTTCTGTGCTTTTGTCATTTTGAGAATGTCTTATAAATGGAATTATGCCTTTGAAACTGGCACCTTTTCATTCATCCATAATACCGTTAACATTGGCCCAAATTATTGCATGTATCAATACTTCATTCATTTTTATTACTGATTTTTAATGTACAAATTAAAGGATTTCATTCTAGTGTTTCCATACATGCACATAATTGTACATTGCACATGGTCATTTTTCCTGTTACCCTCTCATGGTCCCCCTTCCCCTAGTTCATTCATCTTTTACACTGCTAAAATATTCACCTATGAAGGATATTTCTGTTGTCTCCCATCTGGGACTACTACATAGTTGTCATGAACATTCATGCTTAGGGGGTTTTTTTTACAGACATGAATTTTCACTTGTCAAAAATTAGTATTATTGCTATGCCATATGATAGCTATACACTTATTATTATTGACTTATTTAAAGAAACTTCCAAACTATTTTCTAGAGTGGTTGTAACATGTATACATCTAGGAGTGATGCACAAGAAATCTGCTCTCTTTGTGTCTTAACAAGCAACTGGGAAACTTGCTTTTTTGGATTTTTTTGTTGGGTCCTGATAGGTATGTAGTGATATCTTATCATGCTCTTAACTTGCATTCTCTAGTAGCTAGAGGTGCTGAACATCTTTCCATATGCTTGTTTGCCATTTTGCACAGCTGTTTCTCAGTATGTTTAGGGAATTGGTTCCACATCATCCCCCCAAACTGAAACCAAAACCTATCAATACTCAAGTCCCTGATATAATATGATGTAATATTTACATATAACACACTCATATCATTTTATATACAATAAATCCTCTCTTGGGAGGAAGGCCTGGCAATTCACTCCCGAGGTAATCCTGAAACAGTCAGCCATTGAAAACCCTATGAGGGTCGCTATGAGTCGGATACCGACTCGACGGCACCTAACAACAACAGCAAATGACCTCTAGATGACTTGCAATACCAAATACAATGCAGATGCTATGTAAATAATTGTTTTAACATATCGTTTAGGGAATTATGACAATGTACACATTCAGTACAGACACAATTTCTCTTCTATTTTTGATGTGCAACTCATTGAATCCACAGATGTAGAATGCAAGGATAGAGAGGGTTGTCTCTGTGTCCTCTTTGGCAAGAAGTCTATTCATCTCTTTTGCCCATTTTCTAAATGATTTTTTTGTTTTGTTGTCTTGAACTTATTGGTTTTGAGGGCAAAAAATAGAGCAGAAAATCTTGAAAATGTTGCAGTTTGATCATAAAAGCATGCAAAAAGATGGGGCTATGGAGGTCATCATTTCTGGAGAGATTGGTGCCCCTAAAAAGAAGGCAAGTCCTTACTTTGCATGACAAATAGGAAAGATGTCTTAAGAATGGCTCAAGAATTGATCAGACTTCACCCTTCACAGCCTCAAGGGAATGAAAGAGTAGATATACCACAAATATTTTCCATGAGACAGGGGCACCACTGAGGCTCCCTGCTCACACAGGGCTGCTGAGGGCAGTGTTTCCACAGCTTAGCCATCCAGGCACTCAGAGGCTGCTGCCTTGGTACAAGGGGGTCCAGCAACAGCTCAAACTGGCTGCAGTTTGGTGTTGTCCAGGTAATTCTTGTTTTGCAGGTGCACAGAAAAAAAAAGAGTTAGGGTCCATGGAGGCTTCTACTCAGATTTCAAAGTAAAATCTGGGAGGCCAACGTGTGACAAGGTCAGGATCCCTGCAGGCAGCGTCCGAGAGGGCAACGTTTGAAGATGTGAGGATGAAGCCACAGATATAATGGAGACCCCAGGAAGGTAGAAATGCCAGGAACAGGGACCGTCTGCCATGGAAGCTGCAGCCAGTGAGCAGACCCAGCCCAAGAAAGTGACCATGTGGGCTGGAAACAACAAGGCCACAGGCACAGTGCTGCCCAAATTCTTTGGAGCTCATATAATACCACTGCGTGTCCAAGACGCTAAATATGGAGTCACAAGATTTAATATTGTACCTACCAAAATTTAGTCTTCCTTTGGTACAATCATTCCTGGATATTCTTCTGTTCCTCCCATTAGAATGGGAATGTTTGCTCTGTGCCACTGTATCTTGGGAGCATATAACTGGCTTTTGATTTTACAGGACCTCACAGCCAAGTCTGCCTTGAGTCTCCCAGGAAATTTTGGATTTGGACTATTTGAACATTGTTGGAACTGTGGAGACTATAGGGACTCTTGGAGATGAGCTAAATGCATTTTGTATTATGAGGTGGCCAGGAGACTTTAGGGGCCAGGGGCATTGTACTGGAGTTTGAAAATGAAATGCTCCCCATAAAATCATAAGTGCTAATGATCCCCACCTGGTGGGAGAAACTTTAGGAGGGGACCCAGATTTGCCTCCTCTCTCTCTCCCCCCCGCCCCTCTCTCTCTCCTTTGCTTCAAGTTGTCTTTCTCAGGTGTTTGTCACACCAAATACAAAAGTAACTGATACACCTATTTAAATAGTGTTAACTATAGGTTTTTGTGTATATCAAATTGGGAAGTTCCCTTTCATTTCTATTTTTCTTAGTGTTTTTATTTTATTATTTTTTTGTAAATCAAAAATGAGTGTTGTGTCCAAAGCTTTTTCTGCACTGATCGCTATGATTGCTTTAGTTGGTTATTCGGAGGAATGTGTGTGTGTATCATATACACATAAATGTTCTATTTACTAATGTTTTGTTATGATTTTTACATCTATATAAGAAATGCTAGTTTATATTTTTTGTTGTGGGATTATTGTTATTTGACATTGTTTTTGTCTGATTTTGTTACCAGGACACTACTAAATTCATAAAATGAATTATTCTCTATTCTTCTGTTTTCTGAAAGAAATGGGGTAAAAATTTGTGTCAGTTCCTGCAAATGTTTGGTAAAATCCTCCAGTGGAATTCTTCACATGTGTAAATTTGTTTTCTTCAGCAAGCACTTTTATGATTTCTCAGAAAGCATTCCTATCGTGGGTACATTTAAATCTCCGTCCACTAATCCCAACATGTGTGTCTTACATGAATCCAGGTCTGTGTCTTGTCATTTCTCATTCACAGCAATATTTTCCTGGTTCTTGGTATGAGGAGTGCCTTTTTATTGTATCTTAAATATCTTGGGATTATGAGACTCTAGATCTAATTAAAATCATCTTTTTTAGCAGACTTTCTTTTTTAGTACACTGTACCTGCCGAGAAATGGGGACCCCACTGTAGCACTACCGGGTGGGTCACAAATCCACGTTCCCCCTTCCACCACCATGGACGCCATGGTTGGAGGGGTGGGGCTCTGTGCTGCTGAGCTGGGGTGGGAGCTAAGACCTGCCCCTCTGCCCTTTTCGGCATCACCCTGGATCAGAGGGGAAGGGTCTCTTTGTACTGCTTCCTACAAGACCACCAACGACACAGCAAACAGGATGGGGTGCCTCAAGAGCACTGGATGGTGCTGAGGGGCCTGGCCCTTCAAGGGTATACAGGGTAAAATGAGAGTAAATGGTGTTTCCATATAGTGGTGTAAAGATAGCACATTCCAGGGGTCTAGGGATCAGATATTTTCATTACACCAGCTGCTGTGCATTTTGAGGTTTCTCTGCAATGAATAAGCTGGCAGGACTCATTCATACCCAAATCTGTGCCACCATCCTGACTCTGAGTTGCCCGTTTCTGCAAAAATACACAGCAAGAGGAATATCAGTAATTCCATTACTTTATTTCTATGCTAACCAATAAGTTTATGGAGATAGCTGATAGACATCTGTGCTTATTGGGAAGTTTCCACTCAGATAACTTGCCGTTCAAAAGTCTCTTTATTCTGCTGAACGTGTTGACTCCTTCCTTTCAGAGAAAGGAAACAGCTCAAATCAGTGTGCAGGTTGTTCTAGGAAATTGCAACAAGAGTGAAAAGGCAGATAATGTGCTATTATCATCCCTGTTATCATCGAGGCTATAAATTCTAGTGGGTAGAAGAGTAGGGGGAAAAAAATCAGGCAGTAATAAAACTGAGCCACAATCAGAGAAAAGTGAATTAGAGACAGTCCTCAATTTATATTGGGTCAACTAAACGATTTTTTTTACTTAATGATGGTGCAGAAGTGGTATGTACCTAGGAGAAGCCATGCTTGGAATTTTGAATTTTGATCTTTCCCAGGCTATCAGTATGGGATATGATATTGTCTTACAATGCTGGGGATCAGCAGTGACCCACAGTTCCCAGTCAGCCACGCTGTTACAAGAGTGAATAACGGATGCTCTCTGCCAGGCTATCTTGCCAGGCAAGGATGTTCTGTAACTTTAGGTGTATTAGGATTGTTTTGTTTTGTTTTTTCTTTTTCGTTCCTGGAGTGTGGAACCCAGGGCCTCACACTGGCAAGGCAAGTGCTCTGTACCATTGATCTGCCCCCCTCCCCTTTCTTACTTTTTTTTTTATTGTGGGACAGGGTCTCAATAAGTTGTACAGGCTTCCTCTGGCCTCGAACCTGTGATCCTCCTGCCTCAGCCTCTGGAGTTGTTTGGATTATGGGTGCATCCCATGGCGCCCAGAGTATTTTCAATTTACTATGTTTTTAATTTACCATGGGATTCTAAGGTGGTAGCCTCATTCAAGGAGAATGGATATGGATGGGAAAGGGTTCTGTGGCTTGTGTGATCCAAGAAGGACTGTGAGGAGTTGATATTTTAAAAAATAATGGAGGCAGTGACATGAATGTCTTGGAGGACAACATTCTAAGCAGAAGAATTCCCCAGTTCCGAGGTCATAAGGAATCACTCATAGATTGAAAAAAGAACAAATTCAAGTATGGGTGGAGCGTTGTGACTGTCAGGGTTGAACAGGATGAGGTGAAGTGGCAGGTGTGAAAATGAGGAGTCACGGCATATGTACACAATCCTTACACGTTCAGGGTACCTGACATCCTACCATTGAGTTTACTCTGCGCCCCGTGAGTCCCCCAAAAGCAAGCAATGACAAGCTTAGTCACTCAGCCTTTCCCTTTCATTAGCCATATTATTTTACTTCCTAGTCCCCAATGTACAATTGAAACAGTGTGATCATCAAAAGAAAGCGTATTAGAGGGTAAATGCCCCATGCAGATATTGCAAATTTTATAATTTATTTTGCTGGTGCCACATGTCTGTTAGCTTGTTGTGCTGTGGGGCTTGTATGTTGCTGTGATGCTGAGAGCTATGCCATCGCTATCTTAGATACCAGCAGGGCCCTCCATGGTGGACAGGTTTCAGCTGAGCTTCCAGACTAAGACAGACTAGGGAGAAGGACCTGGCAGCCCACACCCAAAGGGGGAATTAATGCAGTTCTCATCAGACTGAGTTAGTTCTTGCAAGAGCTGATTGTTGTAAAGCTAAGCCGCCACACCTGCTTGGCCCCTTCCGCAACTACTTCCCTTTTTGCTTCCCAACCATGTTTGATGCAACCAGGTGATGGGGACAATTGTGGGATGCTGAGGCCATGCTCTTTGGGCTTTCCAGTCACCAGAGTTGTGAGCCAAGTAAACTTTTTATCTTTAAACATTACCCAACATTAGGTATTTTGTTACGGCAACACAAAATGGACTAAAACACATGGTGTGCTTATTTGAATCTAAAATGTTCCCCAAATGTCATGTATTTGAGTGGTTGGTCTCCAGGCATTCCACTTTGGGAAGTGGGACCTAGCTCATAGAAGGAGGTCACTGGGGGCTGGGCTTTGGAGGTTTCATGCAGGCCCCTGATTACAATCGCTCTTGCTGCTTCCTGATGCCATGATAGGAAGACCTCCACCACGGACCCGCCCACTGGCTGTGTTCTCATCCCTTCTTTGCCTCTATGGACCAAAATCCTCTGAACATTTTCTTCCTCCTTAAGTTGCTCTGCCAGTTTTTTTGCCACAGCAATGAATGAGCTTACTAACACAGGGTAAATATATTTCACGGATTATCATATTCAGTTATCTTAAAATACTGGAGGATGAGTAGATAAGGAAAATGTTGTATAAATGCACTGTGGAATATTACTCAGCCATACAAAGGATGAAATCCTGCCATTTGTAGCAACAAGGACAGAAATTAAGTCATTAAGTGAAATAAGCCATACACAGAGGAACAAATACCTCACAATATCACTCATTTGTTAAATTCAAAAAGTTGATCTCAGAAATAAAGTGGATCAGTGCCCTCCACATACTTGGAAGAGCAGAAGGGACGGTAGATGTAAAGAAGCTACATAAGTGGTAACAAAATACAGTTAGATAGGAGGAATTAATGCTGATTTTCTATAGCACTATTGGTTACAATTTTATTTCTATAGCACTATTGATTACAATCTATGATAAATTTTTAAATAATTAGAAGAATATAAAACTTCCAAATGCAGACCAATCACTGTTTTCGGAGAAGGAAATGCTTATTACACTTACTTGTCAATACACATTATATATTGTTGTTGGGTGAGGTCAAGATGGATCTGACTCCTAGTAACCTTATGTACAACAGAATGAAACACTGCCGAACATTGTGCCATGTACACAATCTTTTTATATTTGAGTTCAATGTTGCCACTATGTTTTTTCTCATTTTGAGTTGTGCTGCATCAGCAAAAGGAGGTCCCAGGGGCTTTGCCATTCCTGTCATTAAGGTTGACTCTACTTTGAGGAAGCCACTCTTCCCCAGTTGTTTCTTGAATGCCTTCCAGCCTGGGAGGCTCATTTCTGGCACTGTATCTGACAATGCTTCTCTGCTGTCCATATGGTTTTCAATGGCTAATTGTTTCGGGAGTATTCTGCTGGGTCCTTCTCCCCAGACTGCCTTAGTCTGGAAGCCCAGCTGAAACCTGTCCACCATGGGTGGCCCTGCTGGTATCTGAAATACTGGTGGCATAGCTTTCAGCATCACAGCAACACCTAAGCCCCCACAGCACGACAAGCTGACAGACATGTGGAGGTCACATTATATACATGCATCAAATTATCATTCTATAGCCCATAAAGGTACGCAAATATTTTCTCAATAAAAATAGAATAAACAAAATAAAAAATTTAAATTTTATAGGAGAGGTAGAGTATTTGTTCCCATATCACAAATGTCACTGGAGCCTAGAAGAGCTTAATACATCGCTGGTGGTCATCTGGCTGGTGATATGGAGATCCAAAGCCAAATCGAGCAGCCTTAGGGCTGGCGTTAGGAACCTCATGCTCTTTCCCTCTGTCTCCCATCGCATGCCTTGAGGCTGATAATGTAGTTGAGGGTGGCTGTGGCGTCCCTGAGTGTGTTCCCCACGGACCTGGCATTGCCTCTTGAGATTTCTCTCTTGTGCCTCTCTTCCCTTGCGTACTCCAGTCATTGTTTAGCTGCCCTGGGCATTTGGACTTTGATTTGGATAACCAGCCTTGTCAAGGGCTGGCACGGATGACTGGCTTTTTGGGGGTGCTAATTTGGGATCAATTAGCAGAGCAATTTGAGAGTCTTAATTGGCTTTGTCTCATTAGCTAATTATGGGTTGACACATCAAGTGCCTATTATGGATTCCAGGCAGGATCCCCCAGGAGGTTCGGCAGTGGTAATGAGCAAGGCTGGCGGAGGAAAGGACCCACGTTCACACAGCCGGTCAGGCTCAGGCGCATTTGCCATACGGTAGGGAAGCGGGGCAGGGTAGCGTGCATTTCTGAGATGATGTGAACTTCTTAGAAGTTGTGGGACCTCGTGCAAGGATAAACACTAAAGGGATGCTTATCTTAAAATCAATAGCAAAGTCCTTATTCAAAATTTAGAATAGGTTTAGAGACGGCTCCCTCAGCACACGGGCAGAAATATTTGGGTATGTTTGCATACTTTGGGAGGGTGGCTGAGGCCCTGTTCTTGGCAGATGTCTGTGGGTTGGGTCTGTGCAGCTTACACGCCAGAAGGAATCCAGGCCCGGGTCCCAGGGGCCCCAGTTCTCATGGCATCTGGAAAGAGGCAGTTCACACTAGCGGCCGCCTGTCCTGGGAGGCGTGCTGGGAACGTGACTCTTGGGCTAGGAGCCGCCAGAGGCCCAGATGTCCTTCCAGGGCTTTGTGCCGATGCCAAGAGAGATAAAACTTGTCAGAGATTCTGTCCTTCATCTCCGGTCATTTTAATCCCTGAGATAAACATTTCTGAGAATAGGCTGCTTTATTAAAGTCTGGATTCTTTAATAAGAGAATCCTGATAACTTTGGAGTGAGACGATAAACTACAAAGGATACTTGCTATCTGCAAGAATGAACACGAAGAGGCTGCGTTCAGGGAAAGATCCACGGCCTGATACAGTTGACGAGCCTGATCTTTTTGGAGGACAGTGGGGTCACACATACCATCGAAAATCAAGGGCTTATGTGAGCCCACAAAAGCCTTTTGAGCAATGGCACACATTTTTAATTCTGTCATTATGCATACCCCTCATGGTAAATGGAAAAAAAATCAACCTTTTCATTTCAAGTTCTGACAGGAGAAGAGCTTACAAGTGTTATTCTTGTTTATCATATGAAAAATCAGAAAACTGATGAGTTTTCCTGGACTCGGCCATTTTCTTGGACCCTGGGGTCACAGGCAAGACACCACTCTGATCTGTGGAGAGAGGTGGCCCAGGGAAGTCCAGGATGGGAGATGCTGCATCAGAAGACTCTCTGCTCCTGGGCCTCGGGGAAACCCTCTGCCAGGATGGAAAGCTGAAGCCCCCTCCCGTCCTGAGGGTGGCCTGCCCCCCACTCCAGCCGCACTGCAGACTGCCTGGGTATTAAATTCAATTGTTGTTGTTGTTAGGTGCCGTCCAGTTGATATCCAACTCATAGCGACCCTGCATACAACAGGTGAAACACTATTGTCAGTGCTTCTCTGCTGTTGATAGGGTTTTCAACGGCGGATTGATTTTTAGGAGTGGGTTGCCAGGTCCGTCTCCCAAGCCTACAGCCATCTCCCAGGCCATCTCCCATCCAAGTACTAACCAGGCCTGACCCTGCTTAGTTTCCGAGATCTGATGGGATTGGACGCCACAGGGATACTGCTGCAGGCATTAAATTCAATACCTTACTGAAAAAGAAGCAAATCATAGAAAGACACCAACTAGTTCAATGCACCTGAGGGTAAATACAGTCGCTCCACTGCATGGTGATGTTCTGGTGGACCACTTAGAGGGTGCGATGGAAAAATATGGTGAATATTTAAATTATGAAGAATTAAGCTAGAGCGGTGGTATACACTTGTCATTCCAGTCACTCCTGGAGAGAGGTGTAGGTGGATCATGAGTTCGAGGCCAGAGGCAACTTGCACAACTGAGCGAAACCCTGACCCAAAATAAAAACTGGGCTGGGGGTGCAGCTCAGGAGTAAAGGACTCACAAAGTGTGTGTGAGGCCTCAGGTTCAGGCCCCCATTATCAGAAAAAATAATTCATTAAAATATTACAGTAGAAGACACATTGAGATTTGACATTAAGCCCTCTCAAAATACTCCCCCTGGCTTCCAATACATGGATCCCATCATTCTTGCCACTTTCTGAAGCAATGCAGGAAGTCCTCCTCTGTGAGTGTCTCTGGTGTCTTCACCTGCAGCCGTAGCCCTGTGGCATCTGATCCTGTCAGATCTCAGAAGCTAAGCAGGGTTGGGCCTGGTTAGTCCTTGGATGGGAGACCACCTGGGAACACCAGGTGCTGTAGGCTTGGGAGGAAGGACCCGGCAACCCACTCCCAAAAACCAATCTGTTCATTGAAAACCCTATGAACAGCAGAGAAGCACTGACAATAGTGTTTCCCCTGTTGTACACAGGGTCACTATGAGTCCGATACTGACTCGATGGCACCTAACCACAATTTAGTGTCTTCATCATGACAACATTCCTTGTCACACGTGGCTTCTGATCCTGCAATTTCTGTCGAATAAAAACATGATGGTTTGTCTTCGTCCACCTTATTCGCTGGACCCAGTGCTGTGCAACTTCTGGCTCTTCCCCAAAATCAAAATGATGAGGAAAGGTAAACAGTTTGAGTCTATTCAGGACATCTTGTGCAACAACAGCGCCACGGAAGCCACTCAAGAAAGAGGACCCCCAGACCTGCATCAGAAAGTGGCAGGAATGATGGGACAAGTGTGTTTGAGGCTGGGAGGAGCATCCTGAGGAGGATTGATGGCAATGTGTCTTTTATTGTAATAAAACTTTTTATTTAAACACTCACCATAATTTTCAGTCACTCCTCATATACGATGATGGTCCTGTGAGATTATAATGGGGCCGAAAAATTCCTCCTGCCTCCCAATGCCCTGGGGCAACATGTTATTAATGTGTTAGTGGTGATGCTGTTATAAACACACCTGCTGCATGCCAGCAGTATAAAAGTACAGCAGTGCAATATCATTATGTGCAGGGCATTGTATTGACAATGATGATTAGTAAGTATGCTACTGATTTCTGTATTTATTATGCGATATTTGGTTGATATTTCATACTGTACTCCTCCTACTTGTTAAAAATTACTGTCAAATAGCATGCCATGGTACAGGGCAGCAGCTTCATTCATTTGTGCCAGTGCTGTATTGAGGGAGTGGACCTGCTCCATCGCAGTTTGTGCAATGCACTCGGATGTTTGCACATCAATGAAATCGCCTAGTAGTGTATTTCTCTGCATTAAGTGATGCATGGCTGAACCTGAACTCTAACACCAGGCCAAGGTGCTGTCACTGATGAACTGTACCAAATACCTAAGGAAGAAATATTACTGTGGATGTGGAGAGAGAAGGAGCATGTGTTGAAGGACACCTCGGACTACTGTGAGACCCTGGCAAGAAAGAAAGCAGGGGAGAGAGGGAGGGAGATCGGAGGGAGGAAGGAAAGATGGAAGGAAGGAAGGGAAAAAGAAAGAGAGAAATAAAGAAAGAGAGGGAAGGAAGGAAAGCAAAGGATGGAAGGAAGGAAGAAAAAAAGGAAGGAAGAGAAAGAAGAGAGATGGAAGGAAGAGAAAGAAGGAAGAAAGGAAGGAAAGAAGGAAGGAAGGAAAGAAAGGAGGAAAAATAAAAGAGAAGAAAAAGAAGAAGGAAGTAAGGCAGGAGGGAGGAGGCCATGCATGGGGACACTAGCCTGTAATCTCAGCACTTGGGAGGCTGAGGTCAGAGGATCAAGAGTTGGACACCGGCCAGAGCTACACAGTGAATCCAAGGCCAGCCTGGGATACATAGCTACACCCATCCCAAGAAGCAAACAAAGTCAAGGAAAGATAAATAATATGGGTTGCAGACATTTTCCAGAACAAATTCCATACCATTTCCCTAATACCAAAACCAGAAAAAGAGTTAGCAAGGACAGGAAGTCAATATCTCTCAGTGGGTTTGATGCAAAATTCCTTCAGCAAATTCTAGTAAATAACATCCGGCCATATATTATAAAGACACTATGAAGTGCCCAAAGGAGTTTAACTCTCTAATCACAAGGCTAGTTAAACATGCATAAATGAGCTGATATATAATTCACCATATTAACAGTCTAAATTAGAAAAAAAGATCATATTAATAAATAAAGAAGACACACTTAGCAAAATTTAACATACATTCATGATATACATTCCAAAAAAAACTAGAAATAGAAGTGCTTTTCCTTAACTTAATAAAAGATTTAAGTGAAAAATGTCCAGCTAACATCATCTTTAATGATTAGAGACAATGCTTTCTGTCTAAGATAAAATAAAGTGTTATAGGTGAGAGCAGACACACAGATGTGGTCCAGAAAAGAGGCCCCAGAAGTAGATGGACACTGACACTGTCAACTGATTTCTTTCTTTCTTTTTCTGAGTATTGAACCCAAGGCTTTGGGCTTGCATGCTTTCCAAGTGCTGGACCACTGAGCTGCACCCTCAGCCCTTTTTTTTTTTTTTTTTTTTTTTTTACTTTTTTGAGACAGGGTCTCGCTAAACTATGTAGACTGCCTCTGTTCTTGAACTTGGGATCCTCCTGCCTCTGCCTCCCGAGTCGCTGGGATTACAAGCATGTGCCACCATGCCCGGCTGTCAACTGATTTCTAGCAAAGTACAAAGACAATCTAAAAGTAATGGGACAACCATTTCACCAATTAAGGGCAAAAAATCAAACACCTATAAGCAAAAAGTGAACCTTCACACTAATGTCAACCTTTATACAAAAGGAATTCAACATGAATCACAGAACTAAAACAAAATGAATGCAAATGCAGAGAACTTTTATATGAAAGTGTAGAAGAAAGTTTGCATGGTTTTGGACATAATGATGAGTTCTTAGATCCAACACCAAGGTATAATGCACAAAAGAAAAAATGATAAATTGGACTTTATTAAAATATTATCTTCTCTATAAAATTCACTGTTGATGGAATGAAAAGACAAGCTTCCACCTTGAAGGATATATTTGCAAATTTCATATTGTATAAAGAGCTTGCATGCAGAACCCAAGCAACACTTACCATGAAACAAATTGAGAACAGATGATCCAACTAATAAATGAGCAACAATAAAAAGTTCATGACACTATTCGAGACACTTGCAGATAGTTTGCAGGAAGCCTCACCTTATTCTTTGTATCTTTTCTTGTTGTTTGTTTCTTGATTAAACCTTTCACCATACTGATCTCAAATATAAATGTCTACCTGGGAGCTATCCCTTCATAAAAAGGAGGGAGATGAGATAAATCTAACTACATAGCTGAAATTCAAATGGACAATGACATATTTTGCACATACATACTTTACTATTCTTCCTTCCAAAATGACTTGTTTCCCATCTCAGTGAGATATTATTTAATTCCACTTTTTATTTTGGTACTTGGAGTTTGAACCCCAGGACCTTGCATGTCCTTTGCAAGTGCTCTATCACTGGACTGCACCTCCAGTTCACTTTTTTCTTATTTTATTTTTGAGACAGGGTCTTGCTAAATTACACATGCTGGCTCTGGCCTCGAATTTACAATCCTCCTGCTTCCAACTTGTGAGTCGCTGGGATTACAGGTGTATACCACCACGCCCTTAATTCCATTTTTTAAGAAACCCAGAGCAGACCCGCTGAGGCTCTGAATCTGTGTAATTTGGATAATGATGCTGAGAATTATTTTCTCAGTAAACAAGAGCAAAGGTTTTTGATGCCGTATAGTCTTCAACTGCAAACTGCAGACGCTGCGGTCTCTCTGTAGTTCCGTGTCATTTAAATTGAGATTCGTGCGCCCTCGGGTGGCCACTGAGTAAAACAACAGCTCCTTGTATTTTCTGAAATTGCAAAGAACTTCAGCTTCACTAAGGTTATGCATAAGGATGACGCCATCTACTGGCTAGCAGTAAAACAACTTTTTTGTACTTTGGAGTTAACTCAGTATGGCTTTTGTGAAGTTAACATTCTTTGTTGTTATTAGGTGCCTTCGAGTTGGATCTGACGCAAAGCGACCCTAAGTATACAGCAGAATGAAACCCTCCCCGAAACTGTGCAGCGCACATAATCTTTTTATGTTTGAGCCCAATGTTGCAGTCACTATGTTTCTTCTCATTTCAGTAACTCGTTGTTGTTGGGTGCCATCGAGTCCAACTCATAGCAACCCTCAAAGGGTTTTCAACAACTGACTGTTTCGGGATTGGCTTGGGAATGGGTTACCACGTCCTCTCCCATTTTGCGGTGCTGGGAATCGAACTCTGGACCTCAGAGATTGCAAAGCAGTGCTCTAGGAACTGAGCTAAATCCCAGCCCATACTGATTTTAAATTGTTTTCAAATAAGAATTTCTGCAGATTGACTACAAGTGCCCCGAATACATAACAGAACTTACGAGCCATGTTTTCTTAATGTAATAAATTTAGTATAGTACCCCCTAATAAAAATGCTTGAGACCAGAAGTGTTTTGGAACTCAGGGTTTTTGTTTGTTTGTTTGTTTGTTTTGAGCTTTGTGTATTTTATATACACAATGAGATATCAGAGAATGAGATTTTAAACATGAAGTTAATTTATGTTTCATATACATCTGTACGCGCTGGGATTTAGCTCAGTGGGTAGAGCACTGCGCTGCAGTCTCTGAGGCCCCGAGTTCAATTCCCAGCACCGCAAAACTGGGAGAAGGACCTGGCAACACACTCCCAAGGCAATCCCGAAACAGTCAGCCATTGAAAACCCTATGAGGGTCACTATGAGTCAGATACCGACTCGACGGCACCTAACAACAACAACATACACCTGCACAAATATCCTGAAAGTAGTTTCATAAAATATTTTTGATAACTTTGTGGATGAAACAAAGTTTCATGGTGTGGAATTTTCCATTATGATGTTGTACTGGCATTCAAAAAGTTTTGGATTTTGGATTACTTCAGATTTAGGATTTTCAGATTGGGGATGCTCAGTCTATATATTTTATATATAATTGTTACAGAAATTTATCATCTGTGTGATTTACCTGGATTTGATTCACTGAGTGACTTAGTGGAATGTATACATTTTTCTATCAATGTATACATTTCTATCTATGTATACATTTTCTATGTATACATTTTCTATTGGACAATAATCTTGTTCAATTCTCAAGCATTTCTCACCTGTAGCTCTGTTATTATTAATACATCCCTCTCCTTCCCCCAGGAACCTCATAATTAGTCCTCCAAAGAGTAGCTCAATTTTTCTCATAAAAATATATGTATCACAATAAGATCATGTATATTCCTTCCAATGATTTTCTCTCACAGGAAGAGGGAGCTACAAATGCTTCATCGCTTTCTAACAGTCCTACAGGACCCGGTCTCCTCCTCCCCCTCCAACCTCATTTCTTACCACTCTCCTCCTCATTCACAAGAAACCAGATATACTGCTTTCTTCTTGTTTTCTAAACACAACCTCCCAGGCTGTAGCCTTGTATGTGTTGCTTTCTATGACTGAAAGGGCTATTTCATAGTCACCTGCATAGATCGCTTCTTCTATAAAGCCATGGGAGGACTCCGATCAAATACCATGTCCTCAGAGACACATTCCTTCTTCGTTATTTAGAGAAATTAGCACTGGATGCAAAGAACCTCCCAAATCTCTTGGTTTAGTTAGACATTACATTACATGTATTGTTGTTGTTGTTAGGTGCTGTGGAGTCGGTGTCCAACTCATAGCGACCGTATGTACAACAGACAAAACACTATTGTCATGCTTCTCTGCTATTCATAGGGTTTTCAATGGCTGATTCTTTTTTTGGAGTGAGTTGCCAGGTCCTTCTCCCAATCCTACAGCACCTGATGTTCCAGGTGGTCTCCCATCCCAGTACTAACCAGGTCTGACCTTGCTTAGCTTCCAAGACCTGGTGGGATTGGATGCCACAGTGGTACAGCTGCAGGCTTAACTGTATTATATTATATTAACATTGGATAATCTCTACCTGAAATGCTTGGGTCCAAAATGATTCAGATATTGGATGTTGATTTGTATTTTGGAATATTTTCATGTACATACTGAGACATCTTGGGGAGGGGAATAAAGCCAAAACAGGTTGCACATACACGTGCATGGCCTGAAGGTAATTTTATGCAGTAGCTTTAGGATACCTACATATTGACCACACCCATATCATGATGTTGTTGTTGTTAGGTGCCGTCGAGTTGGTATCCGACTCATAGCAACCCTCTGTACAACAGGGGAAACACTATTGTCAGTGCTTCTCTGCTGTTCACAGGGTTTTCAATGGCAGATTGATTTTTGGGAGTGGGTTTCCAGCTCTTCATGGCTCAGATACCTACTACCTTATGACTGGGGTCTCCTCTTGGCTCTCAGAATTCTTGTCATCTACCTGTGGGAGAGAGTAACAGAGTAAGGAAGATTAGATCAGAAAGTTTATGGACCAGAAATGGCAGAAGAGTCCACCGTTTCCCCATTCCTTATATCAGTTGGAATTCTGTCACATGACCAAATAACCAAGGGGTGAGTTTGAAACAGGGCAGATGGATGTACAAGGGAGAACAGGATTTGATAAGGGCGCAGCATTTTCTCTGCCACATTCGCCATGATGTTCATCAAATGACCACGTAACCCTTTTCATAGGTGAAACTACCCCTTCTCAATGGGAAACCACCCCAAATTCAGGCAGACATTGGCTCCAGCACCTGGTGTTCCCAGGCAGTCTCCCATCCAAGTACTAACCAGGACTGAACCTGCTTTGCCTCCGAGATCAGATGAGATCAGACATCAGGATGGTATGGCTGTAGACTTCTTCCTATTAAGAACACCTAATCCCTCAGTATTTTAACATTTTCCTGGACTTTATTTTTCGTTTTAGTGGTTTATGTGGTGGAAAATCTTCCCTAGCCTCTTAACGTTTGATTAAATGTTCTTGATTTATGATTCCACAGTCCATTGGACTTGCACTACCATTAGACCTGGTCACGTTATGATGACTGATAAAATGTATACATGTCTCCTCCTCTACCTCTCCTCCAATCTCAAATAGTCTGAGAACTCTAAAATACATGAGCCATGTGTGTTTTTCTCACCATGTACCTTACACTAAATATGCCTTAGGTGATCACTCTATGAAAAAACCATTCCCCTCATCTAAGGATTGATGCCGATACAGGGGGTGGAGGTACAGCACAGAAATCTATACTGGTTGTCTACTTCCCTGTAGCTCAGTTGCGACATAGCTTGAGATTTTGCTTCCCAGGAGCTAATAAACACCCTCCTTGCATTGGATCTCATCAGATCTCAAAAGCTAAGCAGGGTTGGGCCTGGTTAGTCCTTGGATGGGAGACTGCCTGGGAACACCAGGTGTTGTAGGCTTGGGAGGACCCAGCAACCCACCCCCTAAAACAATCAGCCGTAGAAAACCCCATGAATAGCAAAGAATAGCCAGCCATGGCACAATGTCAGGGAGTGTTTCATTCTGTTGTGCATAGGATTGCTATGAGTCCGACCTGACTCAATGGCACCTACCAACAACAACAATAGAAAGAATGAATAATGCTGAGGGACAGAGAGAAAGAGGAGAGAGAGAGACACACACAGAGAGAGAGAGAGGGAAGAGGAGCAATGGAGACATAGGAGGAGATAGATAGGGAAAGAGAGAATGATGTATTCTGGAGAAAATATGATGCCCTCAAAGACTTAGAGAAAAGTGTTGCTGCTAAAGCTTCATGGGTGTTGTTGTGCACAAACACACATGTGTAAGTGCGTGTATATATCTGGAAACATAAGCAGAAAATGTTATAAAAGGTATTTCGCATTGGAATGTGTTTGGACTTTGCTTATCTGAATAGCAACAAGATGCCCTAGAGGGTTCTAAGGGAAATAGGATGATCAGATAGGCATTTGGGAAGAGAGAAAATGACATCCGTCTCTCTCCACCCTCCTATTTCTTCTAGATCTTGTTTTCTCTTGCTAAACCCCCTGGGGTTTAAAGACAATGGATTGGGTAAGGGATCAGTCATGGTGAGTGTTATAGAGAGGCTTTGAGAATCACTAAGGGCCAGAAAGGGTGGGCACACCCAGAGCATAATAATACCATTGTGCTAAGTCAGGTTAGGGGCTGGGATTTAGCTCAGTTGGTAGAGCACCATGCTGCAGTCTCTGAGGTCCCGAGTTCAATTCCCAGCACCACAAAAATGGGAGAAGGACCTGGCAATCCACTCCCAAGGCAATCCTGAAACAATCAGCCATTGAAAACCCTATGAGGGTCGCTATGAGACAGATACTGACTCGACAGCACCTAACAAGAAGTCAGGTTGCTTTTGAATCCTTCGTAGGGGCTTAGACTCTTCTAGGGACACCCAGTTGTACTCATAAAGGACACCTTTTCTTCTATCCCCTGTGGAGTGGGTCTGCACTGTCCCCTTTCCCTCCACAGCCAGCAGACAAATAGAAAAATCTTGTAACCATGCTCCCCTTCACCAACTGCTGAGTCGGCATCAACTGAGCCAGAGCGGAAACGGCCATGAGTCAGTGGACATACGAGGTGCCCTGAGAAGGTGCCAGGGGGCCAGGGTCCCTAATGCTATGAGGAGAGGTGGAGGGAGTGCAAGTGAAGGGTGACACCCAGGACAGGGCAGTTTCCAGGAAGACCCCTGTGGCAAGGGACACAGGGCAGTAGGACTAAGGACATGATGATCGCCCTTCACATAAGACCGTGTCTCAGATCTGGGACCTGAGAACGTGCTCATGAGGTTTACAGACCAAGGCTCAGTCCCCACACGATGAGTGAGTGAGAGAAGTGTGTGTGACTCTATGTGCATTGAGTGTGTGACTGTGTGAAAGTGTGGTTGGGCGTTTCTGTGTGTTTTGTACTTATGTGTTAATGGGCACGTTCGTATGAGTGTTGTGTTTGACAGGGCGTGTCTTGTGGGTTTTTGTGGGTTTGCCCCTGTGTGTGTGCATGTATTACTGCATTTCTAATTTGTGTTAGTGTGAATTTTTGTGTTTGTGTGTGTATGAGGAAGTGAATATGTGCTTGTATGTTTTCGTGTGAGGCATTTTGTTGATCCGTCAATGTGTATGTGTTAGTGTTTGCTCTATTTGTGTCAGTGTGCATGTTTGTGTGTCTTGCGTGTTTGGGCTTGTGGGAGGGCCCTGGCTGCGTGTATCAGTGAGTGTGTGCTCATACATGTGTGAATGTGTGTGGTTAAGTGTGTGGCTGCATGTCTGTGTCATTGTGAAAGTGTGTACGTGTGTGCCCATGTGCATCTGTGTGTCAGTCGGTGTGAGTGTGTGCTTGTGGCTGTTTTTGTGTATGTGCATGTAAGTGTGTGCTTGTGGGTGCAAGACTGTGCATTTATATGGAGAGTATGAAAGTATGTTTGTGTGAATGTGTGAAAACGTGTGCATGAGTGTGCACTTGTGTCTGTGTGCATGGCTGTGTGCAAATGTGTGGATGCATGTGTGTAAAAGGTCTGTGTGTGCATGTACGTGGTGTGTTTGTGAGTGTGTCTGCACTTTGTGTGGGTATGTTTTGTGCATGTGCGCTATTTGTGTGTGTTTGTGTGTAAAGATGTATGTCTGTGTGCATGGTGTGTGACTTTGTGTGTCTGTGTGTGTTCGAACAGCCACCAGGAAAAACATAAAGAGGCACATGATGGGGTCTAGTTGGCTCTGCCACTCATCAGCGATGCTGTCATGTTGGAGACGTCACTTAAACTCTCTCCTCCACATGCATTATAAAATAATTACTATGACAGTAGCTGCCGAGTGCAGTGGGCTTAACAACTTAGGGTGGAGTTTCTCAAATTCTCCAGTATGCTGGATTCCTCCAGATTGGCCAACACTGGGCACTGCCTGTTACCTCTAGGTAAGACTTTTTCGATGGATTCCTTTAAGATACTGGGAAAAGGTTGCAGAGAAGGAAGGGGCAGAAACAATACAAAGACACATCGTTCCCCTGGATTCTCTTCAAAATGCGGCATCATGCAATCCACACATGCAACTCTTCTGTCCCACAAACACTTACCGATGTTATACTTCCCTTTTTATGAATGATGGCTTCATGTCCTTCCCATTGGTGATGAGATTTTCCCCAGAGAAGCTTTTCCAGGCTGGTGTGATGAGACTGTGTCATCCTTCATTCACTTGATGTTGTTGAGTATTAATTACTGTTTTTTAAGTTATAAATTGACCAATTATACTTGCATATGTATATGGAGTTCAAGGTTATGATTTGTGGATACAATATTATGCAATTAAATTAAGCTCATTAGTGTGCCCATCACCTCACACGCTCATCATTTTTATGGAGAGAGTATCTGAAATTTAGTCTTAGGATTTTGAAATGTAACAACACATGATTTACCACACTCACCATGATACACAATATATCACAAAGAAAATAAAACATATTCTTCTTGTCTAATTAAGGGTTTATACCCTTTGACTATCATCTCCCTATTTTCACCCCCAACCTCTCAGCCTCTTATGTTGTTGTTGTCAGGTGCTGCCGAGTAAGGTCCCACTCATAGCAACCCTATGTACAACAAATGAAACCCTCCCCAACACTGTGCCATGCTCGGCACTATGTCAGTGTTTCTCTGCTGTTCATAGGGTTTTCAATGGCTGGTTGTTTCAGGAGTGGGCTGCCAGGTCCTTCTCCCAAGCCTGCAGCACCCAGTCTTCCCATGCCATCTCCCACCCAAGGACCAACCAGACTGACTCTGCTTAGCTTCTGAGATCAGGCTGGATTGGATGCCAGAGTGCTATGGCTGCACAGGCTTCAGCCTTTTATACTCACCATTTGCTCTTTGCTTCTTTGAGCTCTATTGTCATAGATTATACATATGATGAGAACACATGGTATTTGGCTTTCTGTGTCTGGCTTATTTCACTTAACATTATGTGTCTGCTATTCCATCCACAGTGTAGCAAAGGGTAGCATCTTTTTCTTCAAGGCTGAATAGTATTTCTACTATGCTTTGGATATGAAGAGTTTCCTCAAGACTTGTTCAGAGGTGGGATTGGATTATGAGGATGCCGACCTCATCAATGGGTTCATTCATTGATGACTTCATATCTGAATGGGTTATTATTAGGCAGGGCCTAGTTGGAGCAAGTATCTCCTTGGGATATGTCCACAAAGGTTTTTTCTGATCCCTTTCTCTCTGTGTGCTTCCTGGGGGCCACAAATTGTGCATCTCTTCCCCCCTCCCCTCTCTCCACTGTGGTCCTCTGCTTCCCCATAGGCCCAGAAACAACTGAGCCAAATGATCATGGACTGAAATCTCTAAAAGCATAAGCCAAAATGAATCTTTCCTCCTTTAAGTGGGCTTCCCCAGATGTTTTGTTATAGCAACGGGAAGCTATCATAATGGTAGTGTGTGCACCACATTTTCTTATCCACTCAGACACTGATGGGCCCTTAGGTTCGTTCCATAACTTGGCTACTGGGAATAGTTCTGGACTGAACATGGACTGCAGAAATCCTTTCAGCCTGCTGATGTCAAATCTATTGGGTAAATACCAAACAATGGAATTGCTAAATCATAGGGGAGCTCTATTTTCAGGTTTTTTCGTAGCCTCCATACTGTTTTCCATAACAGCTGCACTAATTTACATTCACAATAGCAGCTTATAAGGGGTTGCTTTTTTCTCCATCATCAACAACACTTGATATGGCTGATATTTTGATAACAGCCTCTCTGGCAGGTGATATTTCATTGTAGTTTTAATTTGCATCCCACTAATGAATAGTGAGCCTGCAGCCGTAGCTCTGTGGTGTCCGATCCCATCAGATCTCAGAAGCTAAGCAGGGTCAGACCAGGTTAGTACTTGGATGAGAGACCGCCTGGGAACACCAGGTGCTGTAGGCTTGGGAGAAGACCACTCCCCTAAAAAACAACCAACCATTGAAAACACTATGAATAGCAGAGAAGCACTGACACAGTGTTTTGCCTGCTGTACATAGAGTCTCTATGAGCTGGATACCAACTCCACAGCACCTAACAACAGCAACAATGAACAGTGATGCTGAGCATTGTTAACATAGAAGTTGGCCATTTGTGTATCTTTTGTTGAGAAATGTCTTTTCAGGTCCCTTGCCTATTTATAAAAATTATTTTTATTTTTTAACTTCTTTGCAGTACTTGGGGGTTTGATCCCAGGGGCTTGTGCCTCCTAAGCAAGTGCTTCACTGCTGAGCTGCCCCCCAAACCCCTCTTTTTTATTTTTATTTATACATGTTCATGTGGTACAGAGTAATAAGTCATTTGCTACATCCATTATACAATGATTAAAACAGTGTTGCTTATACATTCATCATCTTACACATTTTACAGAACAATATGAACTAAAGAAGAAAAAAGTAGAAATGCTAATTAACATGCAATGACAATTGCGTGCAATCATGGGTTAGACTCACATTGATTTCTTTCTTCCCATTTTTCCATATATTCATATAGTTTCAACCTTTATTTTGTGTTTTTTCTCTCCCTCTTTACCGCTCTGCATAGTTCCTCTCCCCTTTCCACCTTCCTCAATCTCTGCTACCACTCACTGATCCCCTGTAGAAGGGGTAAGGGGATCAATGTTTTTGCATTCTTAGATAAGTGTGATTGTTCATTCTTGCATATCTATATATGTAAAGGTTTTTTCCTTTAAGTTAGATTTAGCTCCCACATATGAGTGAAAACATACGGTATTTCTCTTTGTGAGTCTGGGTTACTGTGCTTAAAATTATACTCTCCAGTTCCATCCATTTTGCTACAAATGACACAATTTCACTTTTATTTATTACTGAGTAATATTCCATCTTGTAAATATGCCATGGGTTTTTATTCCGCTGCTCTGTTGATGGACATCTTGGTTAATTCCATACCCTTGTGATTGTGAAGAGGGCTGCATTAAATATGGAAGAGCAAGTGTCCCTGCAGCATAATGACTTACCTTCCTTTTGGTATTTTCCCAGTAGTAGTATGATACCCTAGCTCCCTTTATATATATTTTTAATTTTGGACAAGGTCTCACTAAGTTGCACAGGCCACCTCTAATATTGAATTTGTGATCTTCCTGCCTCAGCCTGAGTAGCTGGGATTATAGATGTATGCCACAGGGCTAGGCTTATATTTTTAATTGGTAATTATTAATGTACCACTTAACAAGATATCATTACAACATTTCCATACATTGCTCATGTTCACGTCCCTCTTTCTTGCTCATGACTCCTCTTCCTCACCCCTCCCTCCTGAGCAATGGTCTCCCTTCTACTTGTGTGTTTTTTGTGAATCTATCTATATATATGTACATTTTTATTTTACCATAAGGGCTTATTTAAAAAAAACATTTTTTAAAAGATAGGAGACTGGCACCTAGGTCCTGAGAAGTGGCAACTTTTGCCATCCTTCTCTGACCAGCCCTCACCATCTTCATTTTAAAAAATTTAATTGACAGATAATAATTGTGCATCTTTACATGGTACATTATGATATTTAGGCACATATACATACTGAGTAAGGAACAATTCAGGATATTAAATTACTCATAATCCCAAACATTTGTTATTTCTTTGAGATGAGAATACTCAAAAATGTTCTTTCCTAAGTTATATAATACAATATTGTTGCCTATAATGGCCCCTCTGTGCAATAGAACACCATAACTTATTCCTGTGACCTTTTACCTGTTAACCATTCCTTCCCTACCCTTTCCTCTCTCCTATTATTCCTGGCCTCTGGTAACTAATATTTTTCTCTCATTCAAGTTCAGCTTTTTTAGATCCACATATAAGTGATATCATGATATATTTGTCTTCCTGACCTTGGCTTTTTCACTTAAAATTATGATCTCCAAGCCTATCCGTATTGCTATGAATGACAAGATTTCACCTTATTGATGAGTACTATTTTGTTGTGAATATACTGTCCTCTTTCTTTACCCATTCATCTGTCAGTGGACTCTCAGCTTCATTCTATATATTGATTATTGTGAATAATGCAGCAGTTAATATGGGAGTGCAGATGTCTTTTTGAAATTCTGATTCAATTTCTTTTGGAAATATAGTATACCCAATTTGGGGGTTGCTGGATCATTTGGCAGTTCTGTTTTTAATATTTGAAGGAATATCCACACTGTTTTCCCACAGTGGCCACACTAATTTACATTTCAACCAACAGTACATGAGAATTCTCCTTCCTCCACATCCTAGCCAGCATTTAGTGTCTTCTGTCTTTTTCATTATGGTCATTCTAACTGGAGTGGTATACATCTCATTTTGGTTTTAATTTCCATCCACCTGATGACTGGTGATGTTGAGGATTTTTTGACCTGTTGACCACCTTGAGAGGAAAGAACAAAGCTGGAGGGATCCCACTGCCTAATGTCAAAATATACCACAAACTTGCAGTAACCAAAAAAGATGGTACTGGCATAAAAATAGACACAAAGGCCAACATTACAGGATAGAAATCCCAAAAATAAACCTACATACTTTCAGTCAAATGATTTTTGCAAAATTCTCAAGAACGCATCCTTGGGCAAAGAAGCTCTCTTCAATATATGATGCTGGGAAAAGAAATGTGCACATACGGAACATACACTTCACCACAGGCAAAAATTAACTCAAAGCTGATTAAAAGTAAAACCAAAGATTACAAAACTACTAGAAGAAAACATAGAAGAAATCCTCTGTGATATTGTCAAAATCTCACATAATCTGATTTTAAAATGAGATCCTTTTTAAAAATAGAAGCATTTCCATTGTTTTATGGAGTTGGTTTAGTTCCTAATACATTTTGGATCTTAATCCTTTATCAGACCTTTAACTTGTAAATACGGTCTTCCATCCAGAGATTGTCTCTTCACTGTTAACTCCTTCCACTTTGGTGCAGAAGTTTTCCATTTTGATGTAATCTCATTTACCTATTTTCATTTATGTTGTTTGTGTTTTGGGGGTCACATCTAAACAATCATGGCTTAGATTAATGCCCAGTAGTTTGCCTCTATGTTTTCTTCGAGAAGGTGTACAGTTACACATCTTATGTATAAATCTTTATCCCATTTTGAGTTTGTGTTTGTTTTTGTTTGGTTTGGTTTTCATCTTACATTTATTTGGCATAAGTTTTTTTAAAAGACAGTATTTGAAAAGGTCATTCACACCTAACACATAAAGCAACTTTATAAATTGGAATTTCTTTTTAAACGATCATGGACCCGGTGACCGGTCACTCGGTGGAAGCTGTGGCAGGTCTGCTGGTGCGGCCAGAGTCTGCTGAGATCCCACGCTGAAGGAAGTGGATTGATATCATCCGTGGGCTGCTGGAAAAAGCCTCAAACTAAGAGACCATGCAAAGCTGAATCTCAGAGCACATGGTGTGGTTGCCGGTAACGGTTTTCACTGAAGGAGTCAATGGAACCCCTTGGACACCTGGGCAATGGG